>JZKD02S1062537.1:98595-113240 GCA_000966675.3 Picea glauca | reverse complement strand
GTACATTAATTTATACTTATCTTTTTTTCAAATACTTATTTTATTATATTATATAGGCAATATCTTATTTTTTTATCCTTAAGAAAATTACTTCCTTGGTAATTTATATTTTAATTTGTTTGAAATATTTATTTTCTTAAAAAAAGTCAATAATTAATATTTTAAACTCTAACATGATTAATTCTTTTTTTAACCTATCTGGTAAAATTCTATTCACAAAAAAAGGTATTTACATTTGTCATGGAGCTCGAAACCAAGGCAATTGCATTTAAATCAACATCCTTCAGGCATGTCCATTGATTTCTTGTCATATAGCGAGGGTTTAAAAACACAGATATAAAGATAAAAGAGATTCATTCATCATAACTCATGTTTAGCAACAAAATTACATAGATATGTGAAAAACTTAAGCTACCAGGGTTGAGAGAGAGAAGCAAACTCATATATCCTAGCAGAATTGCAGACATAAACTAAAGTAAAATAGAGGATGAATTCATTAGAACTAATGAGGGGGAGGAGGCCCAGAGTGATCCAGGTGGATATTGGTGGCCACCCATCTGTTCCAAATTCCAACTGGCTCATCTTGACAGTTTTCAGTTCAACACGTTTCTTTGTAATGGGGAAGCTTCTTTGTAATTATGAGTTTTGCACTTCTGAGACTGTCTTGATGCCCTACACGACATCCAGGTGGATATTGGTGGCCGCCCATCTAGTCCAACTGACTTATTTTGGCATTTTTCATCTTAGCACATCTTTCAGTACTTTCGGGGCCATTTTGAGGCCCTAAACAACATTATTTTGCGCTTTCCACAACCAAACTATTGAAAGATTCAAATTTTGATGGCATAATGTGTAGTTCTCGAAAATACTTTTCCAATGGGCTATCATACGCCTAAAATGGAGATCGTATGCAAAATTTATGACCACGAGAAGTTGATGTACTAACTTACCCCAATAGGGCCCACATGACTTTTGGCGCTTCAACTCCTAAGGTTAGGTTTTTGGATGTCTATGGTTTTGGCATTCATGTTTATTGTAAAAATACCTTAAGAGCCTCATTGTACTCATCTTCTTGTGAATGAGCATAGCCATCACATCTCTTCTCAGAGATAAAGCTTCCACCATTCTAGCGAGTCTTGCACTCTGTATTTTTATAGTCTCTGCACATTTATTTCATTAATAGAATTCATGTACTATTGTATTTCTTTGTTTCTGAAAATATTTGTGTATTTCATTGTAATATCTTTTCTTTCATTTACTTCCAAAAATAATCAAGATCAGTGGTATCAGAGCATGTTGCTCTTGATCCTTTTTTAGTGCATGTCCTCGATGAGGTCTGAGTATAGAAAGTTGGGTCTCGAGCTTGTCTCTCTTGAGAACAATCTCTCTCACACGCCGAAGAAATCCTCCATGGAGGAAGAAAAGAAAAACGACAGAGCAGAAGATTCTATTAATACGTTGCTTGAGAAAACTCTTGTGCGATTAAGAGAAAAAATGATGGAGATTTTTTCCCACATCCTTCAACGTCTTCTGATAGCAATAGTCACATCTTCATCAAGAGACCACTTTGGAGGAACTTATCCCTTCAAGGTACAAGTTAACTTTGATATTCCCATATTTGAAGGTCAGATAGATGTAGATTCCCTAGAAAAGTGGTTAAATATGCTAGAAGGTTATTTCTCTATTCACAATTTTTGCGATAGGGAAATGATCACCTTCTCACTCCTCAAGGCTCTCCCCCATGTCAAACATTGGTGGGAAACTTACTGGGAGAAAAGTTCCACAGAGGAATCTGGAATATATGGGGTTGATCCCACTTGGTATTTTTTTGTGGATGCGGTCAAGGAACAATATTACCCTATTGATAACTATGAAGACTAGTACATGAGATGGACCACACTGCGACAAGAGAGGGGTCAAACAGTAGCAGATTTCACAAATACTTTCCATACCTTGTGTACCAAAATGGGTATCAAATACTTCAAGCGACATTTGATTCTGAAATACTGTGGGGATCTGCATAGGTACATCCAAACCAAAATCAATTTACTAAACATCTCATCACTGGGAGTTGCCTATCGATATGTTGTCAAAATCGAGCATAAATTTGGGCACCATAACAAACGAGAGTTTGGGTTTGCAAATCTGCAACAACCAAAGAATGATAAAGACAACCCTAACCAAGAACCTCCCGACAACCAGTCTAATACAAAGGAAAATAAGGGTAAGTGAAAGACGAAGAATGGCATTGGGAAGTGGTGCGACTTCCACAAAATCCCCTGCCACAACACCGATGAATGTTGCTAAAAAAAATCATTGGTGGCCGAGATCAAAGACAAAGATCTGAACACTGATTCATAATCTGATCCATAAAATAATGAAAAAAGACAGATCATCAACACAGACCCCACTGCTACTCTCGTGACTGCGACAATTCAACTAGAAGAACTCGCAGATCCTGAATAGGGGGAGCGCCTCTTCCATTTACAGATGTGGGTGAATGAGATATCATTGCATTTCATTGTTGATAGCGGAAGCCAAAATAAACTCATCTCAGTTGAGGTCGCCAAACAATTGGAGTTGTCGAAAACACCACACCCACAACCATACAAAATTGGGTGGCTTCGCCATGGACGATATCTCCGTGTTAGCCAACAATGTCACCTGTCCTATGGCATCTATCCCTTCAAGGATGAGGTAGAATGTGATGTTTCCCCTCTTGATGTCTGTGATGTTGTTTTGGGGCAACCATATATGTGGAAACATCATGCTATTTATGAGTCTCAACCCAATAATGTCATTACTACTTTGGGGGGTCAACTCTACAAGATACCAGAGGTAGTTCTGACTAATGTTTCACCAAAACAGTTCCGCAAGGGAATCTCTCATACTAAAAAATTCAACCTCTTCACAATCTATTCAAAGGATGCACAGAAGGTCGTTGTAACCATTGCAACCTCAACACTTTCTACCCAACAGAAGCAGATTGCAGAAGAGAAAGAAGATATTGTTTCTTCACCTATGATTGTGCCTAAAAAATGCTCCATCAATCCCAGAGACAACATATTGGTGGAACAAATTCAACCCTGCCAACACCAAGTTTGTGATAGCCTTCCATAGACCAAGCAACACAACTTCTCCAGCAAGGCACGTAGCTCACCAAGATTTAGATTCAACAAAAAATTTACCATATTCCCTGATCACTTAATGCAATGGATACCATTGCTTCCTAGGGGGGGACTGATCCAGGTTGATATTGGTGGCCATCGACCTGTTCCAAATTCCAACTGGCTCATCTTGACAGTTTTCAGATCAACACATTTCTCTGTAATGGAGACACTTCTTTGTAATTATGGTTTCTTCACTTCTGAGGATGTCTTGAATCCCTACACAACATCCAGGTGGATATTGGTGGCTACCCATCTAGTCCAACTGGCCTATTTTGGCGGTTTTCATCTCAATACATCTTTCTGTACTTCCATGGTTGTTTTGAGGCCCTAAACAACGTTTTTGGGCTTGCCACAGTCAAACTAATGACAAAGTCAAAGTTTGACGACCTAATGTGTATATCTCGAAAATACCTTTCGAACGGGCTATCACACACCTAAAACATAGATCGTATGAAAAAGTTATGACCCCGAGAAATTGATGTACTAACTTACCCCAACGAGGCCCACATGAATTTTGGCGCTTCATCTCCTAGGGTTAGGTTTGTATATGTCCAGTGTTTTGACACTCATGTTTATTATAAAAAGGCCTTCAAAGCCTCATTGTACTCATGTTCTTGCGAATGAGTGTAGCCGTCACATCACTTCTCAGAGATAAAGCTTCCACCATTCTAGCGAGTCTTGCACTTTGTATTTTTACAGTCTCTATACGCTTCTTTCATTAATAAAAATCATGTATTGTTGTATTTCTCTGTTTTTGGCAATATTTCTATGTACTATTTCATTGTAATATCTCTGCTTTCATTTCATTTCGAAAATAATCTAGACCACAGAGGCTTCATGAACTTGGGGTTGATTCTCGGTCCACTCGTTCAGGTCCAGACCAACCATATGTTCATCCAGGAAGGCGATTTTCCTATCGACTGCTCGGATTTGCAACTAGACGTACTCATTCTGCAGGAGGATTTCAACGAATGCCACACTTCTGTCAGCAATCACCCTGTCCACAAGGGTTTTTACATGCCAATATAGGTCGATGGTGCTGTGGTATTTGGTTTCCCTGGAGCGGGAGGTGCCCGTTTCTAGTATCCATTTGGTAAATTCCTCATCTACAACTACCTCACTCACCACACCACACTCGATATGCACCTTTATTTCTATCATTTCCAACCTATCCCTGGAGGTTACTTATGTCTGGAATGAAGAGAAACAGGATCCCTACGCAACCATGTAATAATCACAAGAGAGAATCTCTTTATTGATAAAATTAGAATTCTAAGTTTCTCTGTTGGTATATATCAATAGTATATTTGGATAGTTACCATTGCCTAGAAATTGGACCGGCATGGAGATGCATCTTAGCTTCTTTCACCGTGTGTCCTAATTTATATTAAAACATTGTTTTTTTTCAAATAATAAAAAACACCATTAAAAAATAAACATTAAACATTTAAAACAAAAAGTAAAAAACCAACAACAATTAGAAACAATTTGTATTCATACTAATATTAAAAATATAAAAAAACTATAAATAAAATAAAATACCACTTTTTCAAATGAAGTGAAAAACCTTTAACTACAACTTTTTTGGGCATCATCTCGACGGGGAATTGGCTTTAAAAAATCTAATTTTCATCGAATAAAAATTGAAATATTGAACATACCGATATAAATCAAAACTCTAAAGAAATTACTTTTGTCTTTTATCTTTGTATGTGACTTTTATGATTTTATGCTTAATAGGTGAAACACTTTTTTTTCCAGAAGAAAAAATCACTCAATTATATTATAAAATATAATTTGTTCTCTCAACAATTACATCGACAAAGAAGAAATGAGGCTGGTAGGGAGAGTCGTTTTCCTACAATTGATCTACATACCAATGCGTAGGTGAAAGAAACATAGCTACATAGAATAGATATTTATGTTTACAAGAGAAAGCTAGACATGTTCAAAACAAGTGCGCCATAAAAGGATGAAATCTTGAAAAAAAAGTAACCATCATAGGCTAGTGCCTCCAGATTTAAAATATTTTGATGATATGTGTGGGCCCCTCATGGCCATCCAGCCATTGGCTGTAGGAGAACAGGACTGATTTTTTCTGTAGTGTTGTCTTGGATAACATGTTCACTTCCCTATTGTACTCTCTAGAGGCATGAGTGAAAGTAATCTTTTTGAAGTGGTGATGTATAGATCTGATGTGATCCATCCAGGCCAAGAGAGAAATCGAGTGGAGATTTCCAATGTGGTTCAGCCAATCAATGATGACTTTGGAGTCACCGATCAGTTGAAGATGTCCAATGTTTTTAATTGTTTCCAAATGTAGTGATGCCCAGACCCCCAATAGCTCAGCCCTTGTGTTGGTGCCCGAGCTGCAGCAGAAAGTCCATCTGATGGAGTTTTTACTTGTTCTGATCAGACCACCTACACCACACAAATTTCCACTGCGATGAGCTTCGCCATCGAACCAGCCCGTAGGTGTATCCTCAGTAATGCATGCGCTGATTAAAATATTTTTTTTTCCCAATGGCTGGGTGAATAACTTTCTAATATTGGAACATGCCAAGAGTTTTATAAGTGACCAAGTTTGCATTGGGGGATTTATTATCGAAAATATTGGTATTTTTGGCTAGCCAAATAAACCAGTTAACCAAAAGTGGAAGATGTTTGTAGTTGCGCTCGATGGATGTCCAATGGTCTATACAGTTTGGTAAGGAGGTCTCAGTCCAATATGTAGTTATGTGTTGGTATAGAGCAATTTTATTCCAGACTTGTCGAGTGAAGTAGCACTGATTGAAGAGATGAAAAATTGATTATGTTTCCTTAAAACAAAGCTGGCAAAGGTTAGGGCCCGTCCAAAATTTCCTTTGTAGGTTATCCTAGGTGGGGATTTTATTTTCAGCAGCTAGCCATTTAAAGAGTTTGATTTTTAATGCTAGTTTCCAGCTCCAAAAATTCATGCGCCAACCAGAGATATTGTTAAGGCAGATTGTATTGCTAATCACTGTGTATATGTTTTTAACTGAGATGAGGCCCGTTCTATATGTGCTTGCCCATAGGATGTGATCATCCACTGCTTGGAGATGAATACCAACTCATGTAAGATCTAGGAAATAGCCTTCCCACTCCACAGTCAAATTGGGCAGAAGTGCCAATTTGTGGCTCGATTTCCATCCGCCTGTCATACATCCGTGCACATTGTGAATCACTGCTTGATAAAGGTAATGTATGTTTTTAGTGTTCAGGTGTTCAATTAAAGGTGGGGACAAAATTGATGCAGGTCTGAGGCCAGTGATGGAGTCTTTGCCAATTACTATGGAGTGTCCTGAGCCTGACATCCAACAAAGCCAATTTTGGATCCAGTGAGCTGATTTCACTAAATTTCTCCATGTATGGGATGTTGCCCGAGTGAGAGTTCTTTTCCCTCAGATTCATATCCATTGTAGATCGCTCATCAACCTGTAAACGAGCTCGGGTCTAGTTAATTTAATTTAGTGCACTCTCACTTGTAAATCCACATCTCATTCTCTATAGAAGTTCATCCTCCCTCTTAAATCATAGTATAATCTTTCGACGATTTTGGGTAATGTGATTCCAACAGAAGCAATTTCATCTTCAAAGAAGAAGAGGAGGCACATTAGAATAATATCAACAACATAATAACACATTTATCCAACGTCAAATTCTTACAAAGGTATTATACAAACCTTTTTTTTTGAACATGTATTTCACACCTTTAGAAAAATTCAATGGCCTCAATTTCCACACATGGTAGGTAAAAATACAATTGTAGTTGATGAATACAAATTTATGGCTATAGTCAAAGGTACATAATAAATGCTTATAGATGTCAAACAAACGACAAATCCAATTCCATTATTGGTCTTTATCTCTCACAATTATATTATATTGATCTTGCAAAGTCATTTAAAGAAATATGGGAAGAGTTAAGTAAGTTATTTGGTGCAAACTTTGTGAATGTAAAATTTTCACTTAAAATTGCAACTATGACTCCTATGTCTAATCATATAAATGAATTTAAGTCACTTATAAGACATTTAACATAGATTGGTCTTAAGATATAAGAGGGAGTTGCAAAAATATTTTTATTAAATAGTCTTCCTTCAAGTTTTAACACCTTGCCTCAATGAAGAGCTTTGTCACATACTAATTGCAATTTCACGTGTATGTACCGACTAATTGCAATTTCAACGTGTATGTACCAACGTTCACCTGGTTCACGTGTATGTACCAACTAATTGCAATTTCACCCATATTTATATTGTGGATTCTGGCTTGAAAAAACCAAAACTTTAACCGCTATTCTAAATCTTATCAACCATTTATGTATGTATGCTGCTAGTTTCTCTATCTGAAATAGTAAATATGAACATTGAGGGTATTAAAATGACTAATAGTAAATTTAAGGTGAGCAAGGACCATGATGGACACCTCACACCATAGCATTTAATGCTACATTTTTAGATCCTACTTTAGGAGGATGATTGCCATTGGAATGAAAGAACATCTAAGCAATCTTACTTTTACAAGAACCGTGTCATTACAATAATATACTTGTTATGCACTCAACATGTCACTTGCAAGAATTGAATTTGGATGGAGAGGATAACAATCATTCCTCCAACCACCCAAACTAAACCCAATTGACATATATATAGTTATTGCAAGGCCATGTAAAAAACATCATAACAACCTTGGACAACTATGACTAAACTCCCAAAGATGCTTATAGTTGCAATCATCATGTGTAATTGTCAAATCCATTAAAATATCCATTGAAGACAAAACAATAAAAAAATAAAATTGAAATTATATGGAAACAATAATCCTAGTTGGTGTGAATACCTTCTAGGTTGATGCGAACTGCTCTTCTAACAAAATAATGAAAATAATCACAATTAACATGTTCTTAACTATTAACCATTAAATCTCCTTACACTAACATCACATGTTCCTTGAACACATACTTTTAACGATTAAGTCTACTAACAATGACATCACAATTTTATAATAACTTAAAAATTTTAAAAATGCAATTACGCAATTTTAGAAAAATAAAAAGTGCTTTACAGTGCGCTAGTGGTATGATTACGCCTCACATATGTCCGTTGACAAATTATTGTAAGATTTGGCAGTATGTCCCCTTTTCTAAGTTAACTCAATTTAAAAAAAAAAATTAATTCAAAATTTTTAATTATCCATAAATTTGAATTTAAATTATTTTTGTGTTTTTCTTTATATTTAATAACTTTTTAGTTAAGATAGATTTAGATTAGTTTAAGTAAATAAAATTATAAAATAATATGTACAATAATTTATACTTATCTTTTTTTTAAATATTTATTTGATTTTATTATATAGGTAATATCTTATTTTTTTATCCTTAAGAAAATTACTTCCTTGGTAATTTATATTTTAATCTGTTTGAAATATTTATTTTCTTAAAAAGAGTCGATAATTAATATTTTAAACTCTAATATGATTAATTCTTTTTTTAATTTATTTGGCAAAATTCTATTAAAAAAAAAGGTATTTACATTTGTCATGGAGCTCGAAACTAGGGCAATTGCATTTAAATCAACATTCTTCAGGCATGTCCATTGATTTCTTGTCATATAGCGAGGGTTTAAAAACACAGATACAAAGATAAAAGAGATTCATTCGTCATAACTCATGCTTAGCAGCGAAATTACATAGATATGTGAAAAACTTAAGCTACCAAGGTTGAGAGAGAGAAGCAAACTCATATATCCTAGCAGAATTGTAGACATAAACTAAAGTAAAATAGAGGATGAATTCATTAGAACTAATGAGGGGGAGGAGGCCTAGAGTGATCCAGTTGGATATTGGTGGCCACCCATCTGTTCCAAATTCCAACTGGCTCATCTTGACAGTTTTCAGTTCAACACGTTTCTTTGTAATTGGGAAGCTTCTTTGTAATTATGAGTTCTGCACTTCTGAGACTGTCTTGATGCCCTACACGACATCCAGGTGGATATTGGTGGCCGCCCATCTAGTCCAACTGACCTATTTTGGCATTTTTCATCTCAGCACATCTTTCTGTACTTTCGGGGCCGTTTTGAGGCCCTAAACAACATTATTTTGCGCTTTCCACAACCAAACTATTGAAAGATTCAAATTTTGATGGCATAATGTGTAGTTCTCGAAAACACTTTTCCAACGGGCTATCATACACCTAAAATGGAGATCGTATGCAAAAGTTACGACCACGAGAAGTTGATGTACTAACTTACCCCAACGGGGCCCACATGACTTTTGGCGCTTCATCTCCTAGGGTTAGGTTTTTTGATGTGTATGGTTTTGACATTCATGTTTATTGTAAAAATACCTTCGAAGCCTCATTGAACTCATCTTCTTGCGAATGAGCGTAGCCATCACATCTCTTCTCAGAGATAAAGCTTCTACCATTCTAGCGAGTCTTGCACTCTATATTTTTATAGTCTCTGCACATTTATTTCATTAATAGAAATGAGGCTGGTAGGGAGAGTCATTTTCCTACAATTGGTCTACATACCAATGCGTAGGTGAAAGAAACATAGCTACATAGAATAGATATTTCTGTTTACAAGAGAAAGCTAGACATGTTCGAAACAAGTGCGCCATAAAAGGATGAAATCCTGAAAAAAAAAGTAACCATCAGAGGCTAGTGCCTCCAGATTTAAAATATTTTGATGACATGTGTGGGCCCCTCATGGACATCCAACAATTGGCTGTAGGAGATCAGGACTGCTTTTTTCTGTAGTGTTGTCTTGGATAACATGTTCGCTTTCCTATTGTACTCTCGAGAGGCATGAGTGAAAGTAATCTTCTTGAAGTGGTGTTGTATAGATCTGATGCGATCCATCCAGGCCAAGAGAGAAATCGAGTGGAGATTTCCAATGTGGTTCAGCCAATCAATGATGACTCTGGAGTCATCGATTAGTTGAAGATGTTCAATGTTTTTAATTGTTGCCAAATGTAGTGATGCCCAGACCCCCAATAGCTCAGCCCTTGTGTTGGTGCCTGGGTCGTAGCAAAAAGTTCATCTGATGAAGGAGATTTTACTTGTTCTGATCAGACGACTTGCACCACACAAATTTCCACTGCGATGAGCTTCGCCATCGAACCAGCTCATAGGTGTATCCTCAACAATGGATGAGATGATTAAAATATTTTTTTTTCCCAATGGCTAGGTGAATAGCTTTCCAATATTGAAACATGCCAAGAGTTTTATAAGTGACCAACTTTGCATTGGGGTATTTATTATCGAAAATCTTGGTATTTTTGGCTAGCCAAATAAACCAGTTAACCAAAAGCGGAAGATGTTTGTAGTTGCGCTCGATGGATGTCCAATGGTATATACAGTTTGGTAAGGAGGTCTCAGTCCAAGATGTACTTATGTGTTGGTATAGAGCAATTTTATTCCAGACTTGTCGAGTGAAGTAACAATGATTGAAGAGATGAAAAACCGATTATGTTTCCTTAAAACAGAGCTGGAAAAGGTTAGGGCTTGTCCAAACTTTCCTTTGTAGGTTATCCTAGGTGGGGATTTTATTTTCAGCAGCTAGCCAGTTAAAGAGTTTGATTTTTAATGGCAGTTTCCAGCTCCAGAAATTCATGCGCCAACCAGAGATATTGTTAAGGCAGATTGTATTGCTAATCACTGTGTATATTGTTTTAACTGAGATGAGGCCCGTTCTGTATGTGCTTGCCCATAGGATGTGATCATCCATTGCTTGGAGATGAATACCAACTCATGTAAGCTCTAGGAAATAGCCTTCCCACTCCACAGTCAAACTGGGCGGAAGTGCCAATTTGTGGCTCGATTTCCATCCGCCTGTCATACATCCGTGCACATTGTGAATCACTGCTTGATAAAGGTAATGTATGTTTTTAGTGTTCAGGTATTCAATTAAAGGTGGGGAAAAAATTGATGTAGGTCTGAGGCCAATGATGGAGTCTTTGCCAATTACTATGGAGTGTCTTGAGCCTGACATCCAACAAATCCAATTTTGCATCCAGTGAGCTGATTTCACTAAATTTCTCCATGTATGGGATGCTGCCCGAGTGAGAGTAGAAACTGTGCGCAGCCAGAATGTAGCAGATGTGTATGGAAAGTACTTATCTTTAATCACTGAGCTCTATATGACTTTTGTGGTCAATGCGTGCCATAAATAATTGGTCGCTAGGGCTTTACTAAAGTTAAAAATGTTCTGAAATCCCCATCCACCTTTATTTTTTGGAGAGGCCAGGATTTCCCAATTACAGAGATGCTTCTTGTGTTGATTTTGGTTACCAACCAAAGAAAGTTAAAGGTAATTTTCCTGATATTTTCCAGGATTGGTGTGGGTATGGCAGCAAGTGCCATCCAGTAAACCATTTGTCCTTCGAGGGAAGCCTTAATGAGCATATAAAAACCTCTGATGGATAGCCATCTGTAGCTCCAGTGGCCTAATTTATTTTCCACCTTAGATAAGAGTCAGTCCCAGTCTGAGGTTTTGTAATGGTCGACTTTGATGAAATACCCAAGGTAGTGGAGGCCTTGTGAGGGATGCATGAAGTTGTGAGGAAAGATAACCTTCAATTGATTTTGTCTAGTTGATGAGTAAGCCGATAGCACCCCAAAAAGTCTTCAAGATACCATAAATTACCCTCCATTCAAGTGGACTGTCATTAGTCAATATGAGGACATCGTCAGAAAAGAGAAGGTGTAGGATCCTAACCAGCTTGGAGACTTTAACACCTGTAATTCTTCCCTCTAACTGGCTCTTTTTGAGGAGGAGGCTTAAACCTTCCATAACACAAATGAAGAGTAGTGGTGAGAGAGGGCATCCCTGTCACAGATCTCTGCCACTGTGGAAGAAGGGGGAATGTTGTATACCCAATTCTTGTTGGAATATAAGGTATTTCGAGACAGAGTTAACAATAGCAGAAAATTCATTTTCATGTAGCCAACATGAATTCAATTTGAAAGGGTAAGAGATGCGCACCGCTGGTCACCCGAACTATAAAATGATTGGAGTCTGGTCAGAGAGAAAATGTGTGTTCACCCAGGATCTAATACCGCCATCAGTTGTGGCAAGAATTTCAGAGAGATAGAAGCGATCTAGCCTTTTCTCTATATAATCCGATCCCACTCAACGATTGCACCATGTTGGTATCAAGGCATCTGGGGGGCAATCAACTAGTCGATGCATTTGAAAGAGCGAGATGAAATAATCTGCCCAGGGATATTGGTTGGCAGAGGCTCCCCATATTTCTCTAGAGATTGTGGTAAAGTTCAAATCCCCAACAATTATAATGTTTGGAAGATCAAGAAATCCTCGAGACTCCACTCTATCCCAAAATAGTTTTTTGTTTTGGCAGGGTCCGTAAGCATTGAGTAAGTTAATCTGAAGATTGTTCCAAAGGCAGGTTCTAGTAAGCAGTATTCCCCCACAAATCAGGTAGGGGTGCAAATAAAATTTTGAAGGGTCCCAAGAGGCAGCTAAACCCCCAAAATCTCTCAAAGAGTTTATCGAGCAAGTAAGCTAGTCTGGTCTGAAATTATTTAAGAAGGATCCGACTTTCTGTCCATCAACCAATGTTTCTTGAATGAAAATAATGTTCGGAGAAGTCAGAAGGAGCAGTCTTCTGAAGGAAGAGGATTTTAAGGGGGCCCCAATCCCTCTAATGTTGAGGGAGAGAAATATCATTATTTGTTTCTCACTAGGGCTTCTATGCCTCTAAGCGCCCCAAAGTCAGTTTGTTGTGTTTGTGTAGCTGATGAAGATGAAGTAGAGTGTGAGGACCCCTCTTTGCGATGAACACTTTTATTTTTGATTTGTAAGTGTTCGTAGGTGATCCCTCTTGACCATGTATGAGATTTACCTTGGTCCATACCTGTGTTACTCCTGTTTCCTAGATTCCCTTCCTCGGATATTGGCAAATGTACCGACTTCCCCAGGTAAATTGGTAGGGGGGAAGGAGAATGCACTTCTTTGTAGGATGGAGGAAGTGTATCCATCACCTCACAGAGAGTAGTTTCTTCTAATTGTGTTTCTTTGGTGTTCTACAGGTTATGAAGCAACCCGTATTCAAGTGGCTCGGAGTCTAAGCTCAAGGGATCTATTTGAGTAGGAGTGAATAGATTGGGGGAAAGGACATCCAGGGTAGAGGCTTGTGGTTGAGCAGAGGTCGATGGATCAAAAGTAAATAGAGTCAAGGAGGGGTTTACGAGTGAGGGAAGAGCCTCAGGTGCAATAATCCAAAGTGTGCATTCTAGAGTAGAAATGTCAGAAGGAGTGTTAAACTGTGGGGGAGTGGGCATGTTCGGAAAGGAAGTGGAGGGATGTAAGGAGGGAAAGGTTGGTATAAGGGAAGAAGGAGTTGTGTCTAGTTGAGGAGGGGAAGTAACTAAGACCGCTAGAAGGGAAGAATCCCGTGGTAGTGTAGAGGTTGAAATTTTAGGAGTAAAGAGAGTCGAGGAGGTGTTTACAGGTATGTAATGTGCCTTTGATGCAGAACGCCAATGTGAAGTGTGGGGAGGATTGTAAATTTGTTGTGACATAGGAACTTCTGGAAAGGAAGACAAGGGAGGTAAGGAGGGAGTAGATGGTAAAAGGGAAAAATGAGTTGTTTTTTACCTAGGAAGGGAAGTAATTGGGATCTTTGGAAAGTCAGATTCTAAAAAATTTAATTCCCAGGTTGGAAGTGAGTGGAAAAGAGAGGGACATATTGATTTGAGCTTACCAGTAATCGTTTCAGATGTTGCTAAATCTTCGGAGTCTGGTAGGCCAGGATAAGTAGGAGTGTTATTCACCATGGGAGAGTCCATCCTGGCAGTGTGTTTGAGCATAGAGTCCTCAGACTGTTCCTCATCCATGCGACTTGGGCAGACATTCCTCAGGTGTCCCGTTTTTCTACAGAGAGTGCATCTGAATTGGATGCCAAGGTAGTCCAAGATCTGTCGAAAGATTTTGCCTCTTCAGTCAATGTCTATACATTCAAGTAATCCAACATAAATGTCTTTCTCAACCATAACTCTAGCCACTTTCTTGTCCGAGCTTGTGAGAAAAAGATGGTCCACACAGATGTAACGACCAAGGGAGTTGCCAATTTCTTCAAGAGATTTCAGGTTCCAGAGATGAGGAGGCGGACCGGTTAGAAGGATCCAGAGATGTCTCGCGAAAGTAGTCTTACTTGGGGTAAAAAATGATCCACCAACATTTAAGCATGAGACTATCACCGTCCAATATCTAGAGCCACTCCAAAATAGATGTAGAGTCCGCATATGTTTTGAACTTGAAGTAGAGCCAACCTTGTGTCAGGTGTGTGATATCAGGAACAAATCTCATGATGGGTCTCCAGATTGTTGGCATCGAGTCTGTTAGCTCTATATGACAGATGTGTTAATAAGTGATTCTGTCCACTAAAGAAAAAAGGCTTAAGGAGACCGAATCTTCAAGACCAATATCA
>JZKD02S1062537.1:66797-90415 GCA_000966675.3 Picea glauca | reverse complement strand
ATCTAAAGTTACTACATAATTATATAACAACCTTGATAAAAATCATTTTTCACGTGCAACAAAAAATTTATAGATTAATAAACATAAATTGAATAACAATGAAAATATATGGAAATAATTCTCACACCATGATAATTGAAAGTGGACCCTCAACCCTGAATTGGTTCAAGCTTTACAATGAATAACCTCATGTGTTATGTTCAAATTGTAAACAAATATCATAATGGTAAAAAAAATTGAGTGGGCCTAATGGTTAAGAACTTTTGTTTCCTCCTAAGAGGTCATAAGTTCAAATCCAGAGGGGGGTAGGGTATGTATACCTCTGTAGACTTTACCAGTCAAATTGCTGGGCGGAGGGGTGTCAAACCCATCAAATAGGAAATGAATAATCTAATCGAACTGGACCATGAGCGTAACAAAAGAGCCTTGAACCTCATAATTTTTGGTATAAAAGAACAACAAGAGGAGGATACTCTAGCAATAGTAAAAGAAAAATTAAATAATAAATCACAAATTGATACAACTTACCTCATAGAAGCAAAGAGGCTAGGAAAAATAATTGATCACAAAGATAGGTTGATCTGTGTCAAAGTAAGTTGTAATGACCATAAATATAGCATACTTAGTAAATCTCTGAGCTTAAAAGGGTCAAGAATATTTATAAATGAAGACCTCATTCCTAAAGACCAAGTTGAATCAAGGAAAGAAGTTCAAAAGGTAAAAGAAGCCAGGAAAGAAGGAAAATGGGCAATAATTAGAAATCGAAAAGCTATTATTAGTGATAGAAACCAGAAGGATAATAACAAACAGGAATTTGGGACACTCAGGATCCTTTTTTGGAACTGTCGTGGCTTTCCATGGCACAAAGGTCCTATGGTAAATTGGATCCCGAGTGATATTGATATTATTTCTCTAGTTGAAACTTGGGAGCATGAGGAGTCTAAGGTCCCTAACATAGAAGGATATGTCTTTTGGTTGGCATGGAACAAAAAATCCCACCGTAGAGGGATAGGAGACATAGTTTGTTATATTAGAAAGAGCATTTCTCCTCACATTCAACTTCATAAGATTGATCCTCTCAATCAGTACATTTGGATAGAAATTTCAGACACTAATGCTAAGAATAAGTATATGGAAATTTTCTATGTTGCACCTATTAATTCTACTTTTTATAATAAAAACAATCTAGATAAAATTGTCCCTATAATAATTTAGAACAAGATATTTATAGTTTGAAAAATGAAGGTAATATCCTCCTGCTATGAGACTTTAATGCTAGGACTGCAACTAAACAAGCTACTCTTTTAAGTACCGATTCCAACCATAATCCTTTATGTCTAGACGAGTACCTTGTTTTATATAATAGCTACAAAAAAGCTCTGAAGACCTAACTGTTAATTTGTTTGGTACTGAGTTGGTAAAGCTCTGCATCTCTCAAGACCTAATAATTTGCAATGGAGTAATGAAGTAGCCAAACTCCAACCATATGACTTGTTTTCATGGGCTAGGTAGTAGTGTTGTAGATTATGTGATATATGATATCTCCGTTTCCAACCAAATAGCAACTTTTGACCTTTTAAATGACCATGAGCTTGACTCTGATCATAAACCTTTAACCCTAACTCTAAAATTTTCCATGCATAGGAGCGCCATTGAAGAGAATTATGATAATCAAAGGAATTTACGCTTTGACAAAAGTAAAGTTGACATTTTATTAAAGGATTTAAATATTAAATTAAATCTTCTAACTTATAAGGACAACATTGAATAACTCTATCATAATTTTACAACTACCGTTTCCACTTCTATTAACAAGTTCTCTTTCAAGGTGTCCTATAAAAAAAATAATAGAACGACCAACCCTTGGTATGATACAAAATGTAAAATTGCTAGGAAAGCCATTAGGGATTCTTCTAACGAGTCCTTAAAACTTGATAAGATCAATACTTACAAAGCCCTAATTAAAAGGAAAAAAAAGTATTATATGATTAAAAGGCAAGAGAAACTTTCACAACTATATAAGATGGATACTAAGAAATTTTGGAGCCAAATTCTAGACCGCAATACTAAAGAAAATAATAGGATTCCCTTAAGGGACTGGAATTCCTACCTTAAAAGTCTTTACAACTTCCCTAATTCCATGGACACCATTCCTATTGTCCCTACAAAGGAAAAAGTTTTTTCTTTAGATGACATAGAGTTCGGGGTGAAGTGGCTTGCAAATGGGAAAGCTAAGGACATTGAAGGCTACCAAGCTGAAATTTTTAAAATTGGAGGGCCTATGCTTATCCCTCACATACACAAGCTCTTCAATTTAGCAGTCAATAAAGGCTTCCCTAAACCCTGGACACAAAGCCTCATTGTTCCTATTTTTAAAAATGGGGATTGAAACATTCCCTTGAATTATAGGACCATTATGATTAGCCTGATTTTATCCAAGTTTTGTGGAATTATTTTGGAAAAGAAGATTATCCTTTGGCTAGAAAGTCACGGTAAAAGAGCTAAAGGCTAGGCCGAGTTTAGGAGATAACATTCAATTGTGGACCATCTTGTTACATTTAGGATCATTGCAGAGGAGTTCCGCAATACTAAAAGAAATCCTTTTTGTTGTTTTGTTGACTTTAGAAAAGCTTTTGACATGGTTCCTAGGAAAAACCTTTGGAATAGGTTGGAAGAGATAAAAGTGCCTCTCGAGTTGAGGGCTTCTACAATAACTATGTATGAGAACGTTATTGCTAAGTTTAAAAACACTGAGGGTTGGTCAAAAGAGATTAATTGCAATATCGGAGTCAAACAAGGTTGTTCGTTGTCCCCAACCCTTTTTGACATATACATTGACAAGTTAGATTATTGCTTGGAAAAATAATGTTGTGTCAGCCCTACTCTCACTGGTATATTCATCAATCTTCTTCTTTATGCCGATGATATCGTTCTTATGGAAAGGAATTCTGAAAACCAACTAACGATCCTCAAGGATTTTTCTCCAATATGGGTATGACTGTTAATACTGATAAGACTAAGGTGATGATTATTAAATCCAATAATATCCCTTATGATACCTTTATATATGAAAACAACAACTTGGAGGAAGTGACTTCATAGAACTATCTTGGAATTGATATTTACCACAAGATCAATTGGAATTATAACATTGGGAAAAGTATTATTGGGGGATGGAAAGCTTATTATGGGCTTGAAAACAATTGTAAATCAGCCGATATTTGGAGTTGGGATAAGAATAAAATCCTCTTTGATACTATTGTTACACATGTTATTCTTTATGGATGTGAAGTCTGGGGCTGTAGTATCTCTCGTGAATCCTGGATAAAGATAGAGAAAATACAAAAGAATTTTATAACCTATAATCTCAAAATTAAAGGAAATACGCCCTATCCCATCCTCCTCTTAGAAACAAGCCTCTCCCCCATTGAGAGCATGGCTATGAATAGATACCTAATGTATAAGAACATGTTAAACAACATAGAAGACAAGAGGATTCCTAAAATTTCTTCAAAATCAAGTCATAACCACCATCAACTCAATCAAGGATGGCATAAATATGCCTGGTCTTGGATAAACTATTGGGGAATCATGGAAGACACCATTTTTTAGAATAAAGATATTACTAAAAAAAGTGTCAAATCAAAATTTAAGGAGAAAATGTGTTGTGATAAAGAACTAGAGTAAAAAAGAAAATTAAGGTATTATAAGGATGTAATCAACCCTAAACTAGAATATCAAAATTATTTATCTATTTTTCCAAGTGTAAAAAAAAAATAAGCATTTCTAAGATAAGAGCAAATTCTCACAAGCTCCATAGTTAAACTGGGCGTTGGTCAATTCCTAAAACGCCATGGGATGAATGAGTGTGCCACCTTTGTGACACTAAGAAGGTTGAAGATGAGAAACACTTTCTCTTAGATTGTCTAGCCTATACCCATATTAGATCTTATTTTCAAAATATTTGTCACACTACCAACCTTCCTAACCTCTTAACTCAACAAAAGTATGTTGATCTTGGAAAGCTTCTCTTAATTCTTTTCAAGCACAGAAACAAAATTCTAAAGAAACACAAGTAATCACTTACCCTCTTAAGGTCTGATAGACCAATTTGGTCTCAGTGGACGTTAATCATCATCATCATTATATTTGTGCAATTAATTTATCGCTTGATTTAGTTTGTCTTTTTGCAGTGTATAACACAAACAAACTTGGAATTTGACTTAGCCACCAAGCTTTTTAATTATTCTAACTTTTCGTGGTTCTTTTTACGTAATCATGTGTATAAATTACTTAACTAACACCATTATTATAATGATGTAATGTTAAGAATCCACCTTCCATTAAATGTGGGATTTGTTAAATAAAAATAATGGAACTACACCAAAAAGTGTGGTTTTAGTGTTTTGTATTATTAGTTTATTCTTTGCCAGGTTTTTGCAAGGATTGCATCTTTCAGTATTCGTGTTTTGTATTATTAGTTTCTGCTTTGATGGGGATTGTAGCTTTTGGTATGAAGTCAACTTGTTTCTCTCAGGGTAATGTTATTTAAACATTAGAATTTTTGTAAATATATATATTAAATTTATTTAAAAAAAATAAAAATTATTTGTTATTTTTTTTAATATTTGATTTTTGTTTGGTCCACTTAGTATGATGAGAATAGATTATTTATTTTATTTTTGAAAAAACTTAAAAAATAATTTATCAAATGACACCTATCAAATACATAACTGTAAAAGTTAATCTACAACTGTCATAATCTCACATGACACTTATTTAGATCTTGTGATCATTCACCTCTTGAGGGCATGCAACATCATGGTGGTTTTTACTCGGTTGCTTAGCACACCCAAAAATACTTCGTTCGAACTATGCCTCTTCACCTAGATCATACCCATACTCTTTTCTAGGCTACCGGTGAGTCACATTCCTACTCTAGTGCAAATCTTGTATACTTAGGCAATTATTAACAATTTAACACTTAGTCATATATAAGCATACCTCCATGAACATGAGAAATCAAAAGAAAAACTGTGGAACAAATGAAAAACAAACACATAAATAGTGAAGATGGAATGAACTGTGCCTACCACTTGGCTAAGTCTTTATTATTACGGAACAATTACAATATGAGTACAACCGACTCAGCTTACAAATTTGACAGAGTCACATGATTTGCCTCACGTCACCAAGACACTTATAAACCATTTTTTCACACCAAGTATTTTTGTTGCAACCTCCTGCAGTGCACCTTAGACGTTCCCACAACCACATACTTGTTGTCCCTTCGTTTCCATAGACTTTCACCAAGCTAACAAAAAATTTGGTTCTACCTCACACATGCCTCCAATAGACACGTGCTTCTAGAATTCCCCAAAACCTCCTAGAGTGTCCCACTCTTGGCTACTTGTCTCCCATCTTGGAAACTCTTCCTGAATTCATTGCTCCAAACTTGCCTCAAACTTGTTCTCTCCAAATCCTTTCCAATTTTATATTACTTCCTTTGGTTGTGCGTCCTTGCTCTTATAGGAACTCTAATGGTCACTTGTGCAAAAATTCATGTCTTTTGGATGTGTCGTGCCCCTTCACAAACCCACACTCAAATGACTCATCACGCCCTTCGTGGACCTAGTGCACCCATCCAAGACCATGCACCCATCAACTGATATGTCTCTTGGACCAATGCACCACATCCTTGGGTGTGCATTCCTTGCCTTGTCCTTGTTTTGTGCCAATCATCGTGACTCCTTGTGGGTGTGCCAACTAGGTCATCCAACATTTCCGGTGTGCCCATGTTGCCAAGGGCAGATGGGTCCACTCCTTGAGCATGCTCCTAAGTTTCCTTTCCCTTGCCCAAACGCAACCAAAATATATGTCAATCGTTCTAAGGAAAGTAAGATGTGTGCCCCCTTGGTGCCACACATCACCATCATGCACCCAAGGTGCCCCTTTTGACACCCAAACATCATTGTTCACCCAATTGATTGCTTTCTCATTGTGATCTTCGTCTATTTTGTCACCGAATCTGCCTAGGGAGCACGTGCAATTGGTGGGTGTTGTGGGAGACCTTACAATAACTATATTGCATCTACATTAATATAATAGTTACCTACATTCAAATTACTATATTGCATCACAATGAAGAGTGATTACCATATTGCTTGGAGATTATTATACTTCTTTCATTACCAAGGTTAATTCTAAACATACATAACTCATCCACGATATAATCATCAATCATCACTGGCTTTCAACTTACTGTATTTCATCACAATGAATATAGATTAGTTTATTGCTTCACAATGAAGATAGATTACTATATTGCTTTCATTCCCAACGTTAATCAGAAACAAGAAAAACTCCACACTAGATTTATAATCTTGCAAGAAAATGCAATAAGTAAGTTTGTAAAATGCAATAAGTTAGTTTATTGCAATTCCATTTCTACTCAAGGTGTAGATTTAAATTCAAATTTCTCTTATTATAGTGGCCTTGATTTAAATTTAATTTCTTTTATTATAGTCCTGATACAAATGGCACTAGATTCAATTACATAGGCCACATAGGGTCTCAAAACAACAAGGATAATTGAATTTACATATTCAATTATAGAGGCTACACAGGTTCTCAAAATGGCAACTAGAAATGAATTTAGTAATCTAGTTACCTTGAAGATGGAAAAGATTTGCGAGGTTTGTTTCACAATGACCTTTTCCAAAGAAAGTATATCTTATTTTAATAATCTTAAAGTATCCAAGATAAAATTTTCAAGTCATAGCTTGGCTAGGGATTGGCTTTGGCTTGCCTGGCTAAGAAGCTATCTTCTTGATTGGATCTGGAATGCATTTATGATTAAATGAAGGAAACTGTTAATTCTAAAAATGTTAAGTAAATCAGACACATATATATATGGCCGTACAATAAAGTAAAATAAATGGAATTCAGACACAATACACACATATTTCCAACCTCTTATACCCTAATTGGGTGTGTGCACAAAGTTGGTGTACGAAAGAGTGGAAAGGGGATCAGAAAGAACGCGCACTCGCATGAACATGTGCGTTTTCTCAAGAACGTACACTCATTCCTAACCCTATAGGTTTGGAAGTGCTCGAACCTCCACTCAGCTTTCCACATAGTTTTAGTAGCAAGAACACCTGTGTGTTCCTAGGAATGTGTGTGCGTTCCTCTGCTAAACATTTTTAAAGGGTCATGAGCGTTATTTGTGATCATTTGCACAAATCATGCTTGCGTTTTTACCCTCATTGAGAAAATAGAGAGGAGCTAGAGAGAAGAAACAAGGTGAGGATATTTCCACCATGTCCCAGTTAAGCCAGTTATGTTTGATTTCTCTTATTTTTCTCCAAATTTAGTCATTTCTAATTTAGTCTTTTTCTCGCACGAATCTAAATTAAACAAATTTGTAATTTTCAATTTTAATTTAAAAACCAACCTAGTTTACATGCCATGGCTTATTAAATTGCAACTTATATAATAAAATGGAATCCAGAGACAATGTAAACTGCTCAGAACAAAACCAGGGAGACAAAAACCCCAACCCACCACAACCACCCAATGTAATCACTCAAATTGATGAGGGGTTGGTTATATTAAGAACCCTTGAGAAACAATTAAGGGACACTAGAGAGACTAGCATATTCTCTTTGGAAACTTCTTTGAACATCGTTGTGAATTCCATTGCAAGTTCCCAAGGGAAATTGACCTCTATTTTTTATTATAGGGAAATAATTTATGGGTACTGTAGCACTGGTTTGGATAGAAACCAAGTCAAAGACTTGGGCATTTCAAAACAACAAATAATGACTATTTTTAGGGATCCTAGAAATGGACAAGAACTACCAGTGACCAAGAAATGCATCTCCATTGACTAGTGCATACATCCATAGATTAGTCAAAACTGGATGTATATTTTGTATATGGTATTTGATAAACCTCCCTGCAATAACATGGAGGTGCCCTTATATTTTCTGAGAAAATTATGGGCTGATTTTATTTTGGGTAAGCATTTCAATTACTTTGACATGGGTGACTTCTAGGGGGCGGGTCGAGGGTTCGTACAGGACTGATATCATGCCATGTAGGATCCCATGTTAGGTCCTCATCCCCCCAGGTGAAGGCATGACCCACCTACCTAACATCATCCTGTTGTAGAGAGCTTGTGACATGTACAACTAGCCATTTCATCATTGATTCGTACAACGAGGATAGGGGTTGGAGCTTCAACACACACAACGATTTACAGTGATGAGAGGGAACATGGAAATAACAACTGTCCATGTGAACCTCACAGATGCTCGAGCTGCAGGAGAACATGCTATGGGGATATAGAGCCCAGTGGACAACATAACTTCATGGAGGAGGTTAGTATCTCAACCCTATCTATGTTCTTCATCGTTATATAATTAATTTGTATTTTGTGCATTTATATTGATACTTTATTGTATGTTTTTTTGTAGTTGTTATGTCTGAGTAGTAGACCCTCTACGCCCATGGATGCATCAATGCCTACCCCCACCACTGATGCAGTAGTAGAGACAACCTGCTCATTGGGTGCACCACACACACATGTATGTGTCACATTTGATAAATTCACCATAGTAGTTTCTTTATTTTATGTCATTCTCAAATTTTTAATGTTCTTGTGTTTCTATAGGATTTGGAACTGGGCGATGTCAAGGAATTTCCATCTAGGATGGACAAGTCACCTGCATCACATGTATCATGTGTAGAGTTAAATATCGTCTAATTCTCAATTTGTTTGTGTTTGTGTTTATGTTTTTGAATTTTACTATTTGGTACTAATAGTTCAATATTATTAATATGTATGGTGGTTGCAGACATTTTTTCTAGTTATAGTACTACTGCACTCCCTAGGCATGAATTGGGATTTTCTTCTGGGTTACCTTTCTCCAGGCCTAATGAGTTTCAATCTCTTATACAACTAGTGGGGGTCTATCACAATGCAACCCCAACATCTGTATTACTGCACACATCCTCAATGGATTCACACACATGCCACCCATCCACACCACCTCTTCCATTGAATCCATACATAGTGGAAGCAACTGTATGCCACACACCCCCACCACCATTTCCATTGGCCCTATCCACCAAGGCTTCCACAATAGAGGTTGCCTCAGATAAAGTTGTACAACCTAGTTCTCCATCTTCTAGCCAATCTCCATCGAGGCCTGAGATATTTATGGTGAGATAATGTGTTGATGATAAATTTTATGTATCATGAATTTGATTTTACGCATATTTGTTTAATTTTCTTGACTTGATCCTTATAACTAATGCATGGTGGCATCATTGAGAGATTGGAGTCACGAAGGAGGGTAATACCCTCACGATTTCCAGTAGCATATGCAGTGAGTTGTCTTAGGTTAAATTACAAAGTATCATCTTGTATGTCTATTAATTTTTTGAGGAAAAAAACTTATAACAATGTTTTTCTTTGTGCAGTCTCCAAAGCGTTGAAGCACACCCAGGACTAGAACCACTCGAGGTGCTTCCTCCAACAAGAGAAGAAATATATATTTCCAGGATGCTCCTAAGGGTGGCGAGGGTGGTAGTGGTCAATGATTGACCAATTACTACCATTTTGTATTTAGGCCACCATATGAATGTTTTTTTATGTTAGGGAAAYGGTTGTCACTTTGTATATTGGGCACGAGGTRCCATTTTGTAAAAAAWGTACAATTTAGGYGATGTTGAATATATATATATATATATATATATATATATATATATATATCATGACACATTTTTAATGAATCTCATTGTTTCTGCATTTTATGTGGATAAATATATGAATTTCAAAGTGTATGAATTTTATGTTTATTAATCCCTTGATTTTTTTCCTAAAGTGATTATAAATACTTGTGTTATACATTAATGAATATATTATTGTGGAAACGATTGCTATGTGTTAAATCCATAAGCAATTAATGGTTCTCAAGTAACATTTCTTGCTAATCAACCATGTATCTCTACATCATCGATATATCATTCCTTCTGAATTATTTGCATGAATGTTGTGGATATCCATATTCTAACTCACAACCAACAATATGGACTTCCTCTTGAATTATCTCCATATAAATCCAATGACAATCCACCCTCAAATAGTGGTCACTTGAAAATATTGTGACCTAAAAACTGGCATATCACAATACTTTATTATAGAAATAAATTTTCTCATTTATCTTCTACATATTTGTAAAACACTTAACAATCTCAACTCATTGTTATTTCAAATTAACTTCCATAACTAGTACTAGAATTACTCAATTATGAAGATGGCATAACCTAAAATTCAATTATGCAAGTACACAACATTTGGACAACCCAAACAGTTCATATATATTTAGAATATGAAGTACATGCACCTACCAATATCTCATCACGAGTTGTTACAAGTCGGGCTCTTGAAACCTTAGCGAGGGAATCCATAAGATAACATTAGCCAATAGCTCACTCCATTAGAGATCGTCAACAAGATAGCATACACAATGGTAATTCCTTTTTGGAACTGTTGGCAGCCAATTCACATTTTTCCATTGTCTTATAAGCTGCCTACACCAATTTTTTGCAAACATCAAATTTTCGTCGCAATTTTCAAATAAACGACACTTTTATTTTTGCGACATTTGCACATTTACCTTCATTTTTGTTTTCACAACTATAAACGTGAAAACTTGGTCTTTCGAAGTCGCATTTAAATCACTATTTGAACTGTCGTTATCTTCCTTGTGGTTATGCCCATTGCGCTTACCTTTTACTTATCATTATACAAATGGCAAGACCTTATGATCTGCACTCATTTGACATTCTTTGATTGATCATGCAGTTTCTTTTCATGGGTAATTAAGTTTGTGATTCATTGGCGATTGGATTCATTTGTTCTTTAATTTAGTTGACCATTGGTTTCATAAAAACATATAAGTGTTATGGTTAAACCCATGATATATTTCATTTGATATAACACCTAGTTTCAAAATGCATTGGCACCTCGCTTAAAATCTTGATATGAATTGACACATTGCATGTCACAGAGTCAAAACATTGGTATTGGTTTCGATTTACAAGTTTGTTTTTAAAACTATGGAATAACGTTTCATTGCACGTGCTGGTTTATACACTTACCATTGATTTCATTGGTTGGGCAAGTAATATAATTATTGAACTATATTATAATGGGTTGGACAGCTATAAGCGTCGACGGTTGTACCATTAGCAATGACTATTCTGCATGGCAGAAATAGCTCCACCACCTTCGCATGCTGCCATTAATGCTTATCCCTTATCCCCGTTCCCCTCTGTTAGCTCAGGTAACCCTTCATGCACTCTGCTCCTGTGTGTGATATGATCCAAACCCTGGACTTACCGTGTGCTCGGCTCCATGGCACCAGTGGTGTGAATCAAGCCAAACGGTAGCCAAGCCTTGCTACTGTTTGAAAATGCCCGAAAAGACTTGGAGGATAACGTTTGGCTCGCCTTCGTGCAGAGGTTTGAGGGTTTTAATCTAGTTGTGGCAAAACAGTTCGCCTTGACTTTCGATGGCTGTAGAGCCAAGGTGGGCGACATTCAGTTGGAAATCAATGAGGAATTTATTAGTTCTACTACAGGGTTACCTGCCACGGGCCAGCGTTGGTTCAAAAATTCAAAAATGGAAGAGGTTCCATGGCCACTTCTGTTCGTCTCGCAAAAGGTCACATCTTGTGACAGAGGTATGCCCATATCCATGCTTAAACCACGATGGCATGACCTTTTCATAATAGTTAAACAATTCGTGACCTGTGAGGGTCGATATGGACTCGTTTTTCTCTACCACCTGCGTTTGTTAATGAATTTTATGGGATACCCGTTGAATATGCCTTTCTACTTCCAGCGTAGACTGTATAAAATGTCGAAAAGGTTTAAAAGGGAGAAGGCTAACAGTATCCTGTTCCACCATGGACTAATTAAACTTATCATCGTTCATTACTTAAGTCTCCACAGTGATAGTTGGCGAGATTTTATAGCTCGAAATGGTTTTGATGATACAGACCCTATCCAGATTGACAAGCCTATGGTTAATGAAGAAAAGGTCGAGCCACCCGTGCCCTTCCATGTCCTACTGCCTCCTCCTAAACCCTCGGCCAATCCTGATGTTGACTTACCCGACGCTATAACTGAGAAGGTTGAGACTATTAAAAATCCTGTAAGCAAAAAGGCCAAGGAAAACCCTACTGTTGATGCCAAGGGTAAAAAGAACGCTGGGCTTATTTCGAGAATGGCTAGGAATAAACCTAAACCTACTACTGAACAGAAGCCCATAGTCCTTAGTGAGGATTCAGACTCTGACATAGAATGTTTCCTAGCCAGTGAGTACCCTTACTCACAGGGTCTGTGCTCCGAGCCACCTTTTGATTTCATGTCGAATCTTCCCCCTTGCCTAAAGAATAATCCTAGCTACCCTGGGATAAAACTGCCTAACGAAACCCCCGACAATGTAACCAAACCCTCACCTTCACTTTCGAAGCCAACACGGTCGTCCTGTGACCAATGTGATTTATGGTTGGAACTATATTATATAGATGTTCCCCTACTTCAATCGAAAATCCAATCGCTGGAAAGTCAAGTTGCAGTGTTGACCAGCCAAAGGGACAAGCCTCAAGCAACTGATAGGAAGCATAAGACAACTGGCTCCATCGTTTTCAAGAATGTTGAATCGGCTACAGTCGTTATCAACTCCAAATTGTCGTGATCAAGCCGTCTGCTCGTCATACAGGTATGAATTTCAATATCGTTTTAGTTTTGTGAATGACCAGGATTAATGTAATGAGTTGAATTTGGTCTTCGAATAGCTCTGTTTATATTTCGAAATGGCTCTATCAAAATGTGTTCATCCTGTATATTTTTTTCGCTTTGCTAAAAATAAATGAAATTTCGTTTTGGATACACGATTTTCGCATTCCCAATTTAGCCACTGATAGATTTTTATCGGATTTGATTGGTTTTCGATTGGATTTGATTTGATCGTTTGTATGATTGAGTTAACGAAATTGATGGTTTTCTTTCATGCTAGATTTAGAATGCGATCATGTTTTGATTTGATTTCGTTTTGGTTAGTTTGTATGCTGTGATTATCGAACGATTTCGTGAGTTTGGTTGTTACGATCTTTTAATATGCCGTGTCATATAATTTTTCAAAGCTGGGATACAACTCTGATCGTTTCCAATTTGGGAAGAACGACTTTGTTTTTATGGAAACAACACTCTCATTTAAGCCCGTGCAAATAATATTCACGCCCGAATCATGGAACGATTTTGATTTGCAATGACTATGTTAAACTCCAGTTGTTCGATTCACTTGATTAGATTGCTGTGTATCTTCAGTTAGTATGATCATTTTCATGAGTTGGATTCGTATCATAAATGCTACTCTGTTTGATTTTAATTTGCAAAACGAATTTGTAGACCTATGTTATCTCCATCAAATCCGGTTATAATTCGTTTGAAAGGAGCGATTTTGATCAAGGTCAATTGATTTTGTTTGCCCCAATTTGCAATAACAAACGATCGGATAATTCTTACGAATTCTGTTACCAACTAATTGATCCTGTTATGATTTCATTTGAGTTGATTTACGCGCCAGTTTGAGTTAATTCGCTCGTGGCATGAATCGTTTGCTATATCAATACTGTTATAACGATTTGAAAATAATCTTGTTTGGATTCGATCGTATCTCTTGTTGATGAGGTAGCATAACAATTGCCTACGATTTGTTTTGATTATATCGGTTTCAATTGGATATGAAATGATTTCATAACTGTTTGATTATGATTCTGTTCACCCGACTTTTGGCAACAAACGAAACAGAGTATATGCTTCTCCGTAGTCATTTGATTTTGGTTTTGTTTTGATTTCAAAATGGTATAACAATTTCAATTTGAATGATTCGATTTCAAATAGCTATTAGGTGTTAATTGAATTTAATTCTTTAAAAGATTTTGAATTGATTTTAATGCTGATTCTGTGTCTTATTTAGACCAGCTACAGAATCGCAAGATTCTATAGCTAGTCTATAGAATTAGATTTTTATCATTTTCTTTAACAAAATATCTGCCTAACTTGTTCATTTTTAACCCTTTTTAGGTGCATCCGAATTGCATTGGATATGTTGGACAATCTAGGAGATATTTGTGTGTTTTAGTTTTATTTTAGGTTCCTAGTTTAGTCAGACTTGGGATATCTTCCCAGATTTTATGTAAACAGTTTTGATAACTTCCACAGGGATGTTTTACCCTGTGGAAGGTCTTTAAATACTTATTATTTTTTGGTAATAAGGATCATCCTCACTTGTGGGAGAACCAGGCTATGGATTTCTAATACAAACTGAGACAAGAGTTGATGTTTTGCTACAGCTTTCGCTTTCATAATATCAATATTTTGTTTCAAGTTTATGCATGTCATTTGCAGTTGATTATAGACTACTTTAGCTATCATAGTTTATTGCAGAATGATATGATTTAATTAATGTGATCCATATCTGATTTCTTTCATTACTTTAAAAATACAACAATTACTTTGTTCAGTTAATGAATGATAGATTTCTCTTCTTCATCAATTGAATTATTTTGTATAAGTCTTTGCATATAGATTTATCTAACTGTGAAGATTTATAAATCATGAGATTGTTGTAAATTTTTTATGTCTTGTTTGTCCTGTAATTATATTGAAGAGAACTGCAGCTTATCGTTTACGACAAGCTTCTGGATAATTCGGTGCGGGTTTCCTCCCTCCGATCAGCTAAGACAATCATCATACACAGGACAAACCTGGAGCGTTTCTCCAGGTCAGTTTGTGATTTATTTTTGTTAATTTGTTTAGTATAATTTAAGTAGTTTAGTTAGATATATGTTTAGTTAGATTAGTAGTTACAATTAGTATATTAGTTGTTTAGTTTAGTTTTTTGTTTTATTTCTGTTCATAAAATTATAAAATCAACAAAAAATATCTCTCTTTGTCTTAGGGCAGAATGCAAATGAATTTTTCAGGTTTTCATTCAAATCTGTAAATTGTAGATATTGTACATTTTGTGAATAAGATTTATTTATGTTAGTAGTTAGATAGTTAATTAGTTAGAGTTAGTTAGTAGATTGTATATATAGAATAGTTAGATTAGTTTAGTTTGTTTAATAGTTAGTTTTAGTTAGATTAGTTTATTAGTTTGTTTTATTTATTTTTAGTTAGATTAGTTTAGTTTGTTTTAATTGTTATTTTTAGTTTTTGTAAATAAAGGGGTGGTTCCTGTTATATTAAAATAGGCAAAAACAAAACTGCGCGGGAGGCCAGCTGTCCCGCCTAAGCAGGAAACTGGGACAGTTGGGCACTCCAGTCCACATGTTATCCAGTTTACAGAGTGAACAAAAAACATTCATGATGTCTCTGCGACGCCCCACCTGAAGGAAACCGGGACACGCAGGCAGAGTCTGAAAACCAACACTATTGTCTAAGGCTAAGAGACAACTGTAGTTTCCTAGCTTAACACTTAAACTAAAAGAGCTATGCCATAAACAAAGACTAGAATTGCAAATCATGTAACCTCTGAACCCTGGTGTGTGTCGTCGTCCATTGCTGCATGCCTCCATCGAGCAGGGAAGGCGTAGACTCTGGCGCAGGTCGGGCAATGTTTCTTCGGTGCTGCTCGCGAATGGGCTGCATAAAACATATCAATCCTTTGCTCTAGGCGTGCCATGCGGAAGACCTGATCCCCAAGCAACTGTCGTATCTCGAAGAGGAGGCTGAGAAGGTCCCAGTCCACTGAAGTGTGCTGCTCAGGGCAGTTGGTGTCTGCGCGCTCCTCTGGGGCTGCCTCGTTTCCGCTCTGCGCTTTGCATACCTCTGCTGTCTGGGTGAGCTCTGGAGGCAGTTCCTCCACCACATAACATGGTGTGTAGGGCCTTTCCGCTTCAGGGAGATCTGCTGCCGGTTGGAAAGGGCCAGCCAGGCCAAAGGTCATGCTCTGTTGCCACTTAGCAGACTCTTCGAACCGTGTGAGCACCAGTTGTGTGGTCGAGTCGGCCGCTAGAGTGTTTTCCCCATCGAACTCTCGTGGAGACCTCCGTTGTCTCTGTTTGCATCGCCTGGTGGCCAGTGCGATGGCTCTCTCAAAAGTTGCCTTGCGTTTTCAGCGCGACTGCGCAGCATACCATGCTGCCCCCCGTCACGACCTGCCTCTGATCCTCGGCATGTTGCTAGCTCGAATGTGCCAAGATCTATCAGAATAATGGTGTGCCGAGGTGCTCCAGGGCGTTCGGCTCCCACAACTGATAACAAGAATGAAGAACAATGAGACGGTGGCTGAGGCCATAACCTCCTCCGTCAATTCAACCATTAAACCCGACTGATAAATGCTGGTACTCGCCGCTTGCTTGAGGGGTCTCGGCCCTTGAATGCTCAGGCGTGCGTGCATGTTTTCGTTAATGGGCGAGGTGACGGGGGCCAGTGGGTCTATTTACTCCCCGTCCCGACTCCCCTCCACGTGGCTGTATTGGTATGTCTGTCACCCCATCCGGGGAATTGTTATTTTTAGTTAGATTAGTTATTGTAGATTAGTTTTCTTTTTGTTTTCTTAGGACCTTAGATCGGCTAACGGAGCCGCTAAACCCGTTAGGGTGGTTCATCCCAAACGTCTTGGGTTATTAGACAACCTCGGACCGGTTCCACTCTTCCAGTTGACGGATGGTCGATTTCTCCCGTCAACAAGAACCTACATTTATATTCCACAATTGTACAAGATCAACTCCCTCTATCTTCTCGATAACAAGCACATTAGGTAACACTAGGCTTTTCAAATGCCATAAAACCCTAACTTATTCTCTTACTAGAGCTACATGATAAAATTCTTTCTTTTCTCCTCTAGGTATAAGTTCTAGTATTCCTAGTCTCCTTAGGAGAAAACCTTGACCCTAGTCTTCCCTTGACATTCCTTTGAGAAACCTAGTTGTTAGTTTCTTAGTTGATTCAATCCATAATTTGATCATTTTCTAGGGCACACACATTATTCCCCTCTTTCTATGCATGGCATATATAAAATCATTTGATTTATGTGTAACCCTTCATAAATGAAAAAAAGACTATTCAATGAATCATTAATGCACTCATGTGTGTTTAGGTTGTGTAGTGGGTATATGTAAATTTTGTTAAACCCATCAATTATTAATAACATTTATTCAGTCTTCCATGATGTTCACTAAACTTATTGATTTTGATCAATACAATGAGAGAATTCACATGGAAACTAGATCTTAGAATGTGTATCATTTTCCACCTACAAATAAAGGTTTTGAGGTTACATTTCATGACACACCATAAAAAGTAATGCTATTCTACCAAAATTCCTCTAGGGAGACTTGAAACCATTATTCTTTTCCCTTCACCATCTATGAGATTTTATTGCACATTCCTACCCAATTTTTAGGTTAGAGGTCACAAGGAGATAAAGGACCCTCTCAAACCCAATCCCACAAACTTTTTCATGCCATGCCATTTCCATGTCATGCCTTTCCATGCCATGCTATTTCCATGCCATTGTCATGACTTGTCAAGCCATGCCATGAAATGCCATTACCATTTCCATTTCCATTTCCATGCCATGCCGTTTCCACACCATTGCCACGCCTTTCCATGCCATGTCATTTCCACACCATTGTCATGCCTTTCCATGCCATGCCATTTCCATGCCTTTCCAATCCATTCCATGCCATTCCATTTCCATGCCTTACCATTTCCATGCCATGCCATTTCCATGCATTTCCATTTCCATGCCATGCCATGCCATGCCATTCCTTTCCATTGCCATGCCAATGTTATTCCTTTCCAAGCCATGCCATTACCATGAATTTCCATGCCATACCATTCCCATTCCATTTCCAAGTCATGCCATTGCCATGAATTTCCATTCCATACCATTCCCATTCCATTTCCATGCCTTCCCAAGCCATGCCCTTCCCTACCTCACCCAGTGACCCAAAAATGATCTTTAAAAGACTTGGTTGAGTTTTAAGCATGTGTTTAATTATCACTTAGGAATTAAGAAAATAAGAAGAACTTAATGAAAGAATTTTGCAACCATCATAAAGAATGCATATAAAAAATTAAGCATAAATAACAACAAACCATAACAACACGGTTGTTAATGGAGTTCTACAAGGTTTCCTACGTCTCCGGGCGTTTGTCTCAGTGGGGGAGGATTTCTTATTAATATTCAATGCTGAAAAATTACATCAGAAGTATCTCAAAATGATTAAAAACTAGCTTGGATGTGTTCTTATCTACCTCAATAATCCAACACAACTAAAGGCACTGAAAAAGGTTGAGAGTAGCTCCCAGAAATGGCCTCCAAAGTTCGCTTCCTTAATGGCTTCCCTGCATAAAAATGGCTTAGGCTTTCAAAAAAATCATCATTTTTTTGTTTCTAAAATCTCTTGGACTGTCAAAACCTTTGAATTATATGGATATTGATTTGGGGATCCTATCCCAACTTCCTTCCAAGATTTGGCATAAGAGAGGGCTCCAGATCCTCAGTTTTGGGCAAAAATCTCAAAAAATCAGCGTAAAAAAACCAAAACAATCCATATAATATAGTTATAAACCCAAATTGGGAAAAATATGTGCACCACCCCCCTATTCGTAGGCTCATGGTTGCATGGAAATCCATGTGTCTTGCGCTGGCACCTTACCCTTCGACCCCCTAACTAAAACTCCTGGTCATAGGGTCATGGTCGGATGGGATAGCCACCGCCAATCGAGGCTTATCCCAAACAACACACCAACCATTAACTTAAAACAAAATTCCGACACATGTTTAAATAAGTTGCTCATGCAGGGTATTGGTTAGCATGTCGGTGGTTAATTCATTTCACCGAGAGGTTCATGGTTTGAATCCTGCGGAGTATAAATAGAACAAATTTTTGGCCTAGCCAACATTGGCTAAATACGGGGTGCCATGTGGCACCCTCTGATTGGGCCACATGTCACCCTATGATTGGACCATACAGTCCTTTCACCAACATAGTCAACTACCCATTGGACCACCACGTCAACTTGCCAACACATCTACCCAGTCAGTTGGCATGTCAACATCCATACAACCATGTCACTTGCCCAATCAGCCACCACGTCATCATCCGTACAACCACATCATCTTCCGAGTCAGCTGCCATGTTAGCATCCGTATTGACACATCAACATATGTACTACCAATTTCCATCCATACTTCCATGTGTCAGACTGTCATTGGGATATGTCTACATTCCATACAACCATGTGTCACGTCTGTACAGTGCCCCGTGTTAATTTTTTATTGGTCCACATCAGCCCCTAAAAATGCTAAAAATGAGTGACACATGTCACCTCCTCGTGATGCCACGTGTCCCTATTGATGTAATCATGACATCATTCTGACGTCACCTATTACACTGTTGACATCAACAATATGTCCTGTTGACTTTGTTCAATTGACTTTTTTTGCATGTTTGGGAAATCAATCAGAATGTGATAACGTTCACATACAGTGTCCATTTAAAAAAAAAATATATGGCCAGAATCAATGCGACGAGCCCGACATAATGGTACTAGTTTCAACCAATTCTGAGAACTTTTATTTTTAGGCCTTCCTAGATTCATTTTGGATCATGCCTCCCCACTAAGACCTTTTGGTCCTCCAAATGGATATTAACTAGTCATCAAGTGCGGGATAGGACACCCCACTTTTCCTTTCTCTTTAAAATCTGTCATGTGCATCTGTCGCATCATAATCAATTGCAAAACAATCATGACAACTAAAAGCATATTGTTAGCCACTTGAACTCGTTCACATCTTACTGAAGCCACTACCATCCATGTTGAAAACATTATCAGTGATAACATCATAAATATGACTGCAAATGAATTAATATGTTTGATGTGCTTGCACAATATTAGCTTATCTTGAAGAAAAATATGATTGAATTTGCATTCTACAACCATCTCATGTTCATGCTTAAGATCAACTGCTTTACTTGGCACAATTATAGGTGTGTTTCTTGCATAAGTTTCCTTCCTTAATTGTTCCATTGTTTGAAGAGATTGATTTTCTTTTAAGTGATGAGCATGTACAACATATTCATTTCCTTCTTTAGTTAAGTGATATTGATTCTGCTCCCTGTAGAAGATTGCTTTGTGATCATACAAATAAGGGATGCCTAAGACCATCCCACATTCATTTAGTGGCACCACATCACACGTTACCTCATCCACAAACTTTGATGAAATTGAAAACTTTAAAGTGTATTTCTTTGTTATGTGCAATTTATGATTGTTTCTTATCCATTCAAGTGAGTAAGGTTTATGATGCATATTAGTGTTTAATCCCAATTTCTTAACTACTTCCTCTGGAATTAAGTTAGATTGAGATCCACTATCTATTAATATGTCAATCTTAGTATGTTTCATTATGACCCTTATATGAAAAAAATTACTTCTAGAATCATATCCATCACCAATTTTACCTGTCAAACCAACTGTTGTGATTTTAGTCTCATCACCTAAATCATACCCCAAATCTATTGGCCGTGTTGTTGTTGCAACTGTTTGCCTCCCTTTCCTTTCTTTAAACCATTTCGGTCTCTTCTTTGGGTGCAATTGCTAGCAATGGTCATCATCATGCCATTCTTTCTTGTAATGCTTGCAAGAGAGCTTCTCTTCCTTCATGGTCACTGAATTTTCTTTTTTTCCATTCCCCTTTCTTTTGTCTTCTTTCCTTGAAGATGATTCCCCTGATACACCAACTCCTATTTTCCCTGCTTCAATGTATGTTGCTTGAACATAAACATCATCAAGATTAGTAGGTCCAAACATAAATATAGTATTAAGAATATGTGTAGGTAAACCTCCTATATACTTCATAAGAATTTATTGTGTATGTAATGGGATATTTAACATTAATTCCATCTTACGAAATTCATATGTGTATTCTTGCACCGTTTGTCCTTTTCTTAGTTTAAGAATTTGCCATCCAATTAATGCCTTTTCCTTATAATCCAAAGGATAAAACTACTTTCTAAGTGCAAAAACAAAATCTTTCCATGATGGAAATACATTACCAACTTGTTGAGTACCATGTTGCAACTTACTCTTCCACCAGATGAGTGTTGTTCCTGCAAGACGAAGCAATGACAATTTGATTTGGGTTGCCTCATCTTTGATTTGTTGCACACTACAATAAACATACATCTTTCTGACCCAATTATCAAGCCTCTCAGCATTGACTTCACCATCATACATGGGAAATTCAAATTTTACATCAATCTTAAGTAATGGCATATCATGCTTATGTTTATGGGAATGTTTTCTTGCGGTATAAGTTGTACTTGTACTTGAAGAAGAAGAAGATGATGGAGGTGAAGGAGGTGAAGGAGGAGTTTTAGGAGGATCCTCTCCTTCTTCACTTTTGTCGTGTTTTTAATATTCCCCTTGGAAAGGCCTCTTCTATTCTACGTAATCCTCATATAAGACCTTTACCATCACATACATGGCGAATAAAGTCTTTTGCAACTCTATCTCATTCTAAGACATTCCTTTTTCCGATGCCTTCTTCTCACTTTGAGAAGTCCTGTTTCTTGATCCAATATCTAGATCTCCTTCAACAATCTCACCTTCACCACGATTTAGATTTTCCCTGGTAATAATGAAAACTCAAACAACCAACTGTCAACTTGCTCTGATACCACTTGATCTGAAAATGATCTTTAAAATACTTGGTTGAGTTTTAAGCATGTGTTCAATTACAACTTAAGAATTAAGAAAATAGGAAGAGATTATTGAAATAATATTGCAACCATCATAAATAACGTAGATCATAAAGTAAGCATAAATAAAAACAAACAATAACAAAAAGGTTGTTAACGGAGTTTGACAAGGTTGCCTACCTCTCCGGGCCTTTGGATCAATGGGGGAGGTTTTCTTATTAATGTTAAATGCTGAAAATTGCATCAGAAGTATCTAAAAATGATTACAAATTAGTCTAGCCATGTTCTTCTCGACCTAAATAATCCAACAAAACTGACAACACTGAAAAAAGTTGAGCGTATCTCCCAGAAATGGCCTCCAAAGTTTGCTTCCTCAATGGCTTCCCTGCATAAAAATGGCTTAGGCTTTCAAAAAATTCATCATTTTGTAGTCTCTGAACTCCCCTGGACTTTCAAAAACCTATGAATTATATATATCTTGAGTTGGATATCCTATCCCAACTTCCTCTCAAGATCTGGCCTAAAAAAGGGCTCCAGATCCTCAGTTTTGGGGAAACATCTCCCAAAATCAGCATAAAAAAACCAAAAAATTCCATATCATATAGTACAAACCCAAATTGAGAAAAATATGCACCCTAGCCCCCTAGTCATAGGCTCCTGGGTTCATGGAGGTCCACGTGGCATGTGCTGGCACCTTACCCTCCGTTCCCCTGACTAAAACTCTTCGTCATAGGGTCCTGGTCCGACGGGCTAGCCCCCGCCAACCGGGGATTATCCCAAAAAACACGCCAACCATTAACTTAAAACAACATTCCACCACATGTTTAAACAAGTTACACATGCGGGGTATTGGTTAGCACGTTGGTGGTTAAATCGTTTCACTGGGAGGTTCATGGTTCAAATCCTACAGAGTATAAATAGAACAAATTTTTGGCCTAGCCAACATTGGCTAAATCCAGGGTGCCACGTGGCACAATCTGATTGGGCCACGTTTCACCCTATTGTTGGACCATATAGTCCATTCACCAACACAATCAGCTACCCAGTGGACCACCACGTCAACCTGCCAATGCATCTGCCCAATTAGCTGCCACGTCAACATCCATACAACCAAGTCACTTGCCTAGTCAACTGCCACGTCAACATCCATACTGCCACCTGTCATTTGTATTTCCGCCTACCAGACTGTCATTGGGCCACGTCAGTATTCCTTACAACCATGTGTCATTTCCATATAATGCCATGTGTCAATTTTTAATTGGTCCACATCATCCCCTAAAAATGTCAAAAATGAGTGACATGTGTCACCTCCTCGTGCTGCCACATGTCCCTAGTGGCATCATCATGATGTCACCTATCATACTACTGACGTCAAAAGTACAGACTTTTGACTTTGACCAGTTGACATTTTTTTCCTGTTTGGGAAATCGATTAAAATGTGATAACTTTCACATACGGTGTCCATTTTCGGGAAAAAAATAAATATATATGGCTAGAATCAGCCCGACGTAATGGCGTTGGTTTCATCCAATTCTGAGAAATTTTATTTTTAGGCCTTCCTGGATCCATTTTGGATTATCCACCAGTGCCACACACTCTCTCCCTCCATATTACCTTCCTTCCCTCTATTTTCTCTCTGTCACACACTCTCCCCATCCCTCCCCTTCCCTTCCCCTTTCTCCCCCCTTCTATCTTCACCTCTCTCTCCTTGTCTCTCTCTAACTTCTTGTATCCTCCCATCCTTATCTCTCTCTATATCCCTCTTACTTGCAACTTGATCTATGTCCCACACCCTTTTCACCTCTCTCCCTTTCT
>JZKD02S1062537.1:46259-59000 GCA_000966675.3 Picea glauca | reverse complement strand
CATGCTGAATGTGAAGACATTCTGTTTAATTTATCTCAATTCTCTTTTTGTCCTATGCATCTTTTCTCCGGCCTGGTTATTTTCAAAATAAAGTATGAAATAAATCACTGACTCACATTTGAGATATCATCTTTCATATATATATATATATATATATATGTTTCTTTAAATTTCTAGGAATATCTAACAGGTTTCACTATTTTTTATATAAATGTCATGAAATTGCGTTCGCTACTTTTTTTGTACTCAAACGTCTAGACAATATGTCATTTGTTGGATCTTTACCACCTGTGCTTCATACTTTTGCCACAAAATCCCCTAAAATTTAAATAGTTCACAAATCCGCTTCTCAATTTGTATATCGCCGAACTGTGGGTGGTATTTAAAAAATTGCATATTTGGTATGTGTAATTTATGCTCTCCAGGAACCTTCTTTTATGTGTTCGTAAAATTTCATAGAGAGTATGTACACAGAGTTACGTATTTTCTATGTATAGTTTATGGTCTCCACGAACCTATAATTTCATAAATTTCAGTTTCTTGTGTCGATGAGTGCATGTTTTAAAGAAAACTAATTCACGAATGCTATCTATTTGGTCCTTTTGTCGACCGCCCTGTATGCCTATGTAAAGAAAACTGTTTCACGAATGATAAATTTTTTGAACACAAGCCCCTTAAAATTCAAATAGTCCACAACTACAATTGTCAATTTTTATATCTCGGAACTGTCAGTGCTATTTGTAGGACACGGACCTGCAATCCAAAAACTGGTCAACTCAAGAACCCGCTCTTTTAAAGAAACTAATTCGGGAATGTTTTTTTTTCATGCTTATGTTAACTAGCCTATGTAACAGACATTCCTACTATGTTTTTTTCCTTTCTTAGTCCACCAGCATATGTAAAAAGAAAAACAAATTCGGAAATGCTAAACTTGTTTTAATTAATTATAAATGATTTTCTTGATATTAAAATAAGTTATTGAGTTTATTATTTCAATTTGCTTATTCGACACGAGCCTCTCCAAATTCAAATACTTTGCAAGTCTAATTGTCAATATGTATATCGTAGAACTCTACCTGCTATTTGTAGCACAAGGAACAATAAAAGCCTGCATTTAAGGTTTGCAGCCTGATAACCCGCCTAATTCCACAATACAATTTTTTTCATGCTTACGTTCACTAGCCTATGTAACATACATCAATACTATTTTTTTTCTTTTTTTTTCCACCGGCATATGTAAAAAGGAAAACTGATTTCGGGAATGCGAAACTTGATTTATTTAAAATAAATTATTTTATCGATACAAAAATAAGTTATTCGGTTTATTATTTCAATTTTCGTATTTGACACGAGCGACTTCAACTTCAGGTAATCTGCAAGTCCGATTGTCAATACGTATATCGCGGAACTCTAGGTCCTATTTGTAGACCACGAAACAACCAATGCCCAATTTGCAGCCCTCCAGTCCAACAACTCGCGATCCATACATTTCAAATAGTTCGCAAAACAACTTCTCAATTTGTATATCGCGAAACTCTCGATGCTATTTGTAGGCAACAGAACAACAGAAGCACAATTTTCATCCCGCAACCACGACAACCCAGGATAAAGATTCTGTGCATGCTCTATATATCTACTTCATCAAATCACATATTTTATTTTTGTAGGCCACGAAACAACAGAAGCCTGATTTTCAGCCCGACAACCCGCGGTCAAAAAATTCAACAAGTCCGCAAAACTGCTTGTCAATTTGTATATTGCGGAAGTCTAGGTGTTATTTGTAGACCACGGAACAATAGGTCCCCAGCCCAACAACCCGCGATCCAAAAACTAGCTAAGTCAAGAACCCGCTCTTTTTAAGAAAACTGATTCGGGAACGCCATTCTTTTCATACTTCTGTTCTCCACCCTATGTAACAGACGTTAGTACTATTGTTTTTTCTTTTTTTGTCCACCAGCATATGTAAAAAGGAAAACTTATTTAGGTAACAACAAAAGCCTGATTTTCAGCACGGCAGCCCCAGAACCCGTGATCCAAAAATTCAAATAATCCACAGGACCGCTTGTCAATTTGTATATCGTGGAAGTGTCCATGCTATTTGTAGACCACGAAACAACAAAATCTCAATTTTGAGTCCAACACCTCGACAACCCGAAAACCCATGTCAATTCTGCACCAAACACTTCTCCTGCTTTTTCTTCTCAGAGATCTACCTCCTTCCCAACCTTTCCCTGATTTTCTTTTGTCCTCTCCTGATCTATTGCTGGCACATTTTCGCTCTCCCACTGTCTCGAATTTGCCCCGACTATGCGGGAAGTCGAAAGGTGGGTCGGTCTACTAGCCAAACTGGCCCCGCCTGGTCATCTGTCCCCCGCCTACTCCCTCACTGCTATCCTCCTCCTCTTCAACCACCTCCTCCTCGTCCCTACCATAGTCCACTCAAATTCTTGCTTCTCTCCTGCCCCTTGCTGTGTCCCTTGCCCTGGTGCAGAGCCTGGTGTTCGACTTGCATCGGAACATGGACGACCTCTGGTTCCTCTTAGAGGCCCTGGACAACAAAGCCTCTCAAATTCTGTAATTTCTCTTCGCGTTATAGGATGTTGATCACCTCCCACCAGAGGCAGGCCAAGCATCAATAGCCCAACCAGCAGCAACCTCTGCACCAGTTTTGGCACTGGAATAGAAGAAAGAGAACGTGCCATCACAAACGGATGACACCATGCAAATGAACCGGACACTAGTCGATGAGGAGCTACCTCCTCCTAGAGAGACAAAATTTGTCGCCTTCTACATGGCCTCGTTGCGACACTACAACCCATACCGGTGATCTATCTATTGTTTTCCTCTGTTATTTTGTCATCTACATGTCGAACTTTCATGCATTTGTCCATGGTTACTATATTTATGTTGTCTGCACTTTCCACACTTGTAACAACCACCCTTACGGGACACAGTTTTGAACTCTTTTTGCGTTAGTAACAGTCTACACTTTAGTTATGAAGTGGTTCGAGTGGCTGAGTTGGTTTCCCCTCAGAGCAGCTCAGTTCATACAATGTTATAATATTCTATAAATTACTGTCTCATGTATATGACAGAATCGTTAAATGTATATCACGGAACTATTTGGTGCAAAAAGTATATCACCGAACACCCTCGACATCAAAATCTTCATACAATGTTATAATATTCTATAAATTACTCAGTCTCATGTATATGACAGAATTGTTCGTTGAAAACTGTATATGACATAACTGTTAAATAAAATGAACCCGCGACTTTGCCTACACACCACTCCATAATTGTTGGGTTGCATTGGTTATGTACCAAACATTAATAATTTTTGATAAATTTCAAATAAAACTAATTTAGGAATACCACATGTACTGCAACTTGCTACCCACACGTTTACTCTGCGTCCAGCCTGGCAGGGACTACGCTGCCATGAAATACTTGTTATATATTGCATCATAATGAATAGATGTTACTATATTGCTTCACAATGAAAAAATATTATTATCTTTCTTTCATCCCAAAGCTAATGCTATCACTTGCATTCAACTTACTATATTGCATCACAATGAAGAGAGACTACTATATTGTTTCACCATGAAGAGAGATTGCTATATTTATTTCATTCCCTTCAACTTACAATGAAGAGAGATTACTATATTTCTTTCATTCCCAAAGTTAATGCTAAATAAGAACTCATCCATAATATAATCATCACCTATTCTGATGGGAAAGAAAAGCAAAGGTGATAATATTCTATAAATTACTCAGTCTCATGTATATGAAGGAATTGTTTTCTGCCTACATCTATTACAGCTACAAAAGTGGCCCAGACTACTCTACGTTCTCTCCTTCTTGCCATAATCTTTGCCATAATCTTTGGGAATGAATGGATTCATTTTCTTTCCCCCGTCTTGCCTTAATCTTTTGGAATGAATGGATTGCAAGTGGGGAGAATGCGTATCATGACTAGATGAACATGAATCTATTCATGGATGATGATTTCCGATCAAGCAAGATGGATTTAGCATTGGCGCCATGAATTTACCACCTTTGAGATGACATTCATGCGCTCGATCACCGGGACTGACTAATAGTTAGTTTATTCTCAATAGACCTCGAATGACGTTGACTCTAGGGCCTTTAGGTAAGTAAGCACTTGATTCAGATCATTGTGGCGCTTGACACATGACATCTCTAATACATCAATTATACGAATATGATTCGACCAGATCAGATATTCCTTCACCATGTAACAAAGTTTATTCCCGCGATTCAGGCAATTTCAGGGGAACAAGCTTTACCGAATCGTAGCGAAGGGGAACAAGCTTGAACAATAGATATGGGTTCGAGAAGGAATGTTAGGGTTCTTTATTTCCAAGCATAACAACACATATTCGTAGATAGATTGAAGCAATTTATGGTTCAATCAACACCTAGATTGATTTGATAGGAAGGAGGAGAGAGGCCCACGATGACAAATCCGTTTCCCCATCGTTACAACCTATCCTCAAATTGTAATTGGTAAACATGACACTCAACCATCGTTCATACGAGAAAGGAGAGTACTCGACCGGGGTCATTCATACCAAGGGGTATGGATACAAGGGTTGAGTAAGTGTTGGTAGGCTACACCTAGACAAAAACACCGAATGAACGTGCGAGCGCCTATTGAACGGGGCCCCACCGGTTAGGTCATTCACGCTTATCCATGCACTGTATGAATAGGTCGAGATAGAATCACTCTTTTTCATGCTCCGCAGGCGGGGTCCGGGCTTCGCATGACTAACAACACATTACAGGTCTGTTATAATCACTCGCTTATCATTTCAAAAGAACTTAAGAGGAATCTCATTTATGTACTCGACCTACTTTCTATTTCTCTATATCTTAAGAGGAATCTCATTTATGTACTCGATCTTTGAAAGCTCTCTATCTAGAATTTTAAGAGGAATCTCATTGGAGAATGGGACATGAATGTAATTGGTCTTATTAGGTATTTAATCTATGCTAAATCAGAATAAAGGGGAATCCAAATCCTTTAAGTCTCAAAGTGCAGGAATATTATTCTTGGGGTGCTTTTAACAATTGGCGGTCCCAACACAAATGTCTAGATTTAAATTCAAATTTATTTTATTAGTGGTCTAGATTTAAATTTAATTTCTCTTATTATAGTCCCAACACAAATGTCACTAGATTCAATTATAGAGGCCACACAAGATCTGAAAGCGACGAGGAGAAATGAATTTACAGATTCAATTACATAGGCCACAAAAACTCTCAAAGCTACATGGAGAAATGGAATTAGTAATACAGTTACCTTGAAGCTGAGAAAGATGTGAGGTTTGTTTCATAATGACCTTTTCCAAAGAAACTATATCTTATTTTAATAATCTTAAAGCAACCAAGATAATACTTTCAATCTTGGTTGGGGCCTTCTAGTATCTTTGGCTCGCCCTACTTCAGTAATAGTGATGCCAAGCAGTTCTGTGAAAAATACATGTAGTCTACAAAAAGCACGAGGGATAATAATATATCTTCTTACTTGGATAGACTAAATCCATGGTTAAACAAAGGAAGGACACATGACACTAGGCTTTGAAATAACTCTTAGTAAGGGAGGGAAGGGAAAGGACTGAACCAATATTTATTGGGCCCCTTGCAAGCCTCAACCTATGAGATCAATTCATGAAGCAATCAATAGAATATTTATTTTGGTATTGAAAATAAGGATATATCAATTTTAGTCTTTGAACCAACTGTTGGTTGAGCCATTAACCTGCCTCAACATATCGAGAGAGAAGACCGAATCTTAGGAAATGGGTTGGCTAGTCAGTTGTTGGTTATGTAGGACACCTCCGATGGTAGGCCTTACTGATTCAAAAGTTCTTTTCGACTGTAAATGATTCATTGTTGGATCTACATGCCTCCCTAGAATTGATGGGAGTGATTTTTTAAGAGATACAACAAGCTCCACTACTACACAAGACTTGGTAGGTAAGGTTAAGTCACAAAATGGTGGACATATGCTCTCATTTATTCATTATTTCTCTCATTACCATTATGAGTTATACGAGACTAGATAAAAAGGATTGATTTCAATTTTTTAGGTTTGTTGATAATAGGATTTATGTGTTCATTGTTTTATCTGTGGAAGAAAATGGGAGAAAAGAAGAATATTGTCAACTGAAGAAAGAGGGTAAATTTATAAGCAATGCTTCATAGAGAAATGAGAAAAGACGATAATATGAAAGTAATTTTCTATAAATCAATTGTATTTAGCACCAATCCGTGCATACTGAAACCTAGTTAACTTCAACCTAGGACTCCCTATAAGGAAAAAGTAGTCAGCAAAGCTCTGAAGATATGTAAATGCTTGGACAACTAGAATTCTATGATGAAGTATGTGAGAGCACAAGATTTCCATCAGATTTTATAAATGAAGATACATTTTTCCTGTACAAAAATATGCACTTACCTTAAGTATGCATTCCACAACAAGGCTCTTTTCTTTCCCCTATATGGTATGCGTTGGCCTTTGTATCCTCGATGAATTACGATAATGTGAACTTATGATAAAAAAATGAAATGTTGGTATTAGATGCCTGAACATAACAATAAGATTGCAAGAAGAATGGCAACAAGACAAATAACTAACTCAAATAACACACAATATTTACATGGTAAAACCTTCACAGTGTGTCAACGAAACATCCACGGGGCAAGGTATCAGTATCTCTTATTATTTAAGGCTTACAACACAACATTACATTTTTTGGGCTTCAAATATATATATGAATATTTGAACTGTTACATAGTTTCTAGAACTTCCATTAGTTATACAAACTTCCATTAGTTTCATAAACCAACATTTACATAAGTAAATTTAATTTTACATTTTCTTTTAATTAATTGTTGTCACAATTTTAACAATCTCCACCTTGAAAAAAATTTACTTGATACCTTTCCTAATCCCATTCATCACCTCCTTTGCAAGCCAAGAGAAGCCAAACACCACCATAGCTTCTCTAATAACACTGGTTTTTTGAACATGTCTGCAAAATTTTCTCGAGTGTGGAGCTTTTTATGATCTACTCTACCTCCATCAATAACCTTCCTTACAAAATGGTACTTAATATCGATATGTTTCATCTCACTATGGTAAACTGGATTTGTAGCCAAATGAATAACACTTTGACTGTCACAAAATACAATTGTGTTGTTCTGCATTCTTCCAACATAAACTAGAAGATCATTCAACCAAATTGCCTCTTTGCAAGCATGCGAGGCAACAATAAATTCTTCCTCTGTAGTGGATAAAGATATTGTTTCCTAAATCTTTGACATCCAACTTTTATATCCTCCTGCAAGAGTAAATATATAACCTAAAGTAGACCTTCTCTTTTCCAAATCACCTACCAAATTCGAATCAACATAACCACACACAAAACCACTACTACCATTAAAGGTCATGCAATAATCACTCATGCCTCTTAGATACTGAAACACCCATTTCACTGTATTCCAATGTTCTTTTCCTAGATTTTCCATGTACCTATTGACAACACTTATTGCATGTGAAATATCCAGTCTAGTACAAACGATTGCATGCATCAAACTCCCTACTACATTAGCATAAGGTACACGAGACAAATAGTCATTTTCTTCCTCACTACTAGGACATAAACCCAAAGAAAGCTTAAAATGGGAAGTGAAAGGGATATTTACTGTTTTCACATTATTAATCCCGAATGTTAGAAGTATCTTCTCCACATACTTTTGTTGTGAAATATAAATCTTACCATTTTTTCCATCTCCATGTATTTCAATTTCTAAGATTTGTTTTGCTTCTCCTAGATCCTTCATATAAAAATTTTTAGCCATATGAGCCTTTAACCTATTGATTTCACTCATACTTTTGCCTGCAATAAGCATATCATCAACATATAATACCAAGAAAATAAATATTCCATTCTTGAAAGTTTTGAAATAAACATAGTGGTCATAGTCACTTCTTTTAAATTTTTGGCTCATCATGAATGAATCAAATTTTTTGTACCATTTATTGGGTCACTGCTTTAGGCCATACAAAGATTTCTTGAGCTTAAAAACTAATCTTCTTTTGCAATGTTTTACAAAACCCTCTGGTTGGTCCATGCATATCTCCTCATCCAAATCTCCATGTAAGAATGTTCTTTTAACATCTAATTTCTCTAACTCCAAATCAAGCAAAGCAAATAGTGACACAAAAATACATATAGATACAAGCTTAACAACTGGTGAAATTTTTTATGGAAATCTATACCTTTCATTTGTGAGTACCCATTCACAACCAATATGGCTTTATATCTTTCAATTTTACCATCAATGTCTTTCTTCAATTTGTCGACCCACTTACATCCAACAACCTTTCTATCCTTAGGAAGCTCTACCAGGTCCCAAGTTTTGTTTTTCACCAAGGAATCGATCTCTTGTTTCGTTGCCATGTTCCATTTAGCATGATCATTATCATTAATTAATTCTCAATAACAATAAGGTTCCCCATTGTTGGTTATCAAAACAACAGATGAAACAAAATCAATATACCTCTTTGGGGGATTTCTTTCCCGTGTAGATCTTCTCGGTGTGGTTGTGGAATTTACTCATTCTCTTGAATATCGAACAACATCTATGACTTATTTATCATTGAAAGCTTCTTCTTTCTTCCTTGTCTCTGTAGATTATTGGGTCTGCCATTGAGTATTTGTTGATTCAATTGTACATTTTCCTATTTCACATCAACTTCTACATTTTCTGATTTAATGAGAGGAAATTCATCAAAAAATACATTTATACTAATGATAATTTTGTGGGTTGTAGGATCCCACAATTTATATCCCTTTGCTACATCATCATAACCAACAAAGATATATTTCTTTGATCTGTGATCTAACTTAGAACGTTGATTTTTAGGAGTAAGAGCATAAGCTTCAAACCAAAACATTTTAAATTTGAATAATCTCAGGGATGACATGTCCATACCTCTTCATGAATTTTACAATCTATTGCAATTGACGGTGATAGATTTACCAAATAACAAGCAATTGAGACTGCTTCTGCCCACAACTCTTAACACAAATTGGCACTGTTGAGCATGCTCCTTGCTCTTTCTAGAAGAGTTCATGCGTTTGTCCACGCCATTTTGCTGGGGAGTATATGCAATGGTTTTATGTCTTATAATCCCATCTTCTTTGCAATATTTTTCAAATTCTAAAGAAGTAAAATCTCCTTCGTTATCCATTCTTAAACATTTGATTGTTCTACCAGTGCTCTTTTCTACCATAACTCTAAATTGTTTAAATGTTTTAAATACATCAACTTTTCTTTTCAAAACATAGACTGTTTGTCCTTCCTAGAGAGATCATCTATAAATATTAAAAAATAAGATGAATCAGCAGGGATGATTTTAGGGGCTAAATTTCGCTCATGGGCTAATTTTCCATGGTTTTCCAAAAACGAGATTCGCTATTTTAAAAATGATTCGCCCAAATTCTATAGGATAAAATTATTTTACCTCTAAAATAGCCAAAATTTTATAAAAACTATATAAAATACTTAGAAATTTAAATATTTTTACAAAAATATCGCCAATAATTTATAGTTGGCATATGAAGGATTAGTAAGATTCGCCAAGGTTTCTACATTTTAAAATAAATTTCCATCCTTAAAATCATCCCTGATGATCCTCCAAAGGAAACTTTAGGGGATGCCCCCCACACATATGAATTTACATAATCAAGAACACTTTTACTAACATGATTGCCTACTTTAAACTTCTATCTGCATTGTTTTCCAAATCTACAATGTTTGTAGAATTTCAAATTCAAAGATTTCATATTTGGAAGTAATTTGTGGTTTAACAGTACTTGTGGACATTTTTCACTCATATGACTCAAGCGTTGATGCCATAGATGAGTGAATTCACTTGTCTCCTCAGACACCACCGCAACTTAATTAACTTGAACACTTCCTTCCAATCGGTAAAGGTTTCTTGTCTTGATCTCATTCATTACAACTAAAGCACTTGTGGATACCTTCAAAACTCCACCTTAACCTGTAAACTTATGACCACTAGAATCCAACCCTCCTAGAGAAATTATTTTTTTCTTTAATTCAGGAACATGTCTAACATCGATTAACGTCCTTGTTATAGGTCATCAAACATTTTTATTTTGACACTTCCAACCCCAACAATATTACAAGAATTATTATTACACATAAGAACAACTCCACCATCAACTAGTTGATAACAAGTAAACCAACCTCTATGTGGGAAAATATGGTGTGAAGAACTAGAGTATAAAATCCATCCTTCAAAATATTCAATGACATTTCTAATAGAAAAGACTTCATCAATCATACCTGGACCTTATTCAACTATATTTTCCTCTGTTTTGGTGTCTTCCTTGGATTCCTATCTTTTCCAACAATCCTTCTTGAGGTGCCTTGTCTTGTTGTAGTATCTGCATTTAATCATGCTCTTATTTCCTTTTGAATTTGATCTATATGTACCTCTCAACTTCTCTCCCTTTTCTCTGGATCGACCTCTAGAAACCATTGCTTTTGGTGTGGAGGTTTCAATACTTGATTTCCTCCACACTTCCTCAGACAACAAAGCTCCAACCATAATATCACATTCAAGAGTCTCAGTTGTACTAAAACTAATGGAAGTGATTAGATGGTCCCAAGCTTCAGGCAATGAACATAACAATGTTACTATCTTATCTTCGTCATCAGCTTTAACATCCATACTATTCAACTAGAAAATAAGAGTGTTAAACACATTTAGATGATCTACAATTTTTGTACCTTATTTTATTTTTAAGTTGTATAACTGCCTCTTCAGATAGATCCAATTCATCATATAAAGACTTTCCATCCTGCTCCATAAGCCCGATGTTGATTCTTATTCAATAATGTTAAAGAAGACATCATCAATAAGACATAACTGAATTGTATAGAGGGCTCTAACATCCGGGTCTTCCCACTTTTCATCGGTCATAGAAGCATGTTTCTTACTCTTTCCATCTAATTCCTTATGCAACCCTTGTTGTACAAACAAATCTCACATTTTAAGTTTCCACAATTTAAAGTTGTTTTTGCTATTAAATTTATCGACCTTGAATTTATCATTTGTCATATTTTCCATTAATTCTATACACAAACTCTCTTCAATAAAAATATTTGTTTTGATCCACTTCAACTTAATGCACTATTCTCTTTCAAATTATTCACAAGAAGATTTTTCAATATTTTTTTTTGTTTTGTAGAAAACAAACTTTGTTTTTTTTTTTTTTAATTAAGAGCCCAAGAAACATTGATACCTATACCATAAAACCTTCTTAGTTAAGCTACCTCTAGCATGAGATTCCACGACCTTCAACTCGCGACCTACTCTGCTCTCCTCTGCACAACTTCTACTTGGCACAACAAAACCCGTTGACCCTTCACCTCACTCTTCTGCAAACAATCAATTCTTTTTAGAACATGATGAATTCATGAACACTTGTGTGGAACAGAAGATTGAGTGATGGATTAATCAAATCCTTGCAAGGACAAAATTCGGACCAAAAAACCCTTGTTTTCTCTACGCAGATTACACAAAAAAACCCGCGTCGGCTTGGTTTCTCTTTCCTCTGCATGGAAATCGACAAAAAATTATTTTCTCTGCTCAAATTTGGCTTGGTATCTCTTCCATATGTGTGGAAGTTCACCAAAAAACCCTTTTCTCTGCACATATTCGACTTGTCTACTTTTTCCTTTGCATGGAAGTTGACCAGAAAAAACCCTTCTTTAACTCAATCGATTTCACTAGGTTTCTCTCGACAAATTTGAATTCTGACAAAATTTATTAACCTTTATCTAATACCACTTGTTGGTATTAGAGGCCTGAATATAACAATAATATTTCAAGAAGAATGACAAGAAGACAAATAACTAACTCAAATAACACACAATATTTACGTGGTAAAATCGTGATAGTGCGTCAAGGAAATATATACATGGAAAGATATCGATATCTCTTATTATTCAAGGCTTACAAAAAAACATTACATTTTTGGGGCTTCAAATATATATATATATATATATATATATATATATATATATGAATATTTGAACTGTTACATAGTTACGAGAACTTCCACTCATTATACAAACTTTCATTAGTTTTGTAAACCAACATTTACAAAAGTAAATTTAGTTTTACATTTTCTTTTAATTAATTATTGTCACAATTTTAACATGAAAGCATTTGAATGGCAGAAAGTAGTAGTTCTTGATCAAACAAAAATTAAACCTCAAATACAAATACAAATACAAATGACACTCTTGAGAGATAAGACCTTTAAGAATGTTTCAATTTGATAGTTGGGCAAGTAGATGTGAGACTAATGTTAAATACATCAATGGGTTAAAGTAGGTACCGTGGCATTAACGAGACATATCTAGGGAAGGGGAATCACACAAACACGTATCACATGGGTTATGGTCCACATTATTACAATAATGATAGTTCATGGGTTATGGTCCACACTATTACGATAATGATTTTCCATTGCGAAGCAACTTGGGACTCTAATGGCCTAAAGTAATCGATACAGTTTCTGTACCATTTTCAATATTCATTTTTTTTTTTCCAAATTATAATAATTTTTTTTTGTAAATAAGTGTGAGAATCTATATTATTGTAGA
>JZKD02S1062537.1:17642-44186 GCA_000966675.3 Picea glauca | reverse complement strand
TAACTCTTATACTATTGTTCATTGCTCATTGGATATAGTTGAATGGTTTAAGTATAAGTTGAAAAAGGTTTTAAATTGTACTTGATATTGATTCACCCCCCTCTTAGTATAAACACTCAACACCCGAGGCTTCCCCAAAGTCTTATAGGATTCTTTTGTAGGCTTTGGCTTCCCTGATTGTGGGTATGCCATGGAGTAAGGTATCATCTACAAATTGTTGGTGAGTTGAAGTAGGGAAATTTTCAAAGGGTTTGAGCCCTGTTATTTCCCCAGTTGTGGTTGTGCTCTTTATGCTCTGGCTGAGGCCTTCCATCATCAGAATTAACAGGAAGGGAGACAACAGGTCTCCTTGTCTAATACCTCTTGTGGGCCAGAAAGGTTTGGCTGGGGCTCCATTGATTAGTAGCGAGTAGATTTTTATGGATACGAGACTGACAATCCAGCTGATCCAGTGCTGGGTGAAACCAAAGGCTTCCAAGGTCTTGACCATATAGTTCCAACTAATTTTATCATAAGATTTTACTAAGTCCAGTTGTATTATCGTTCCCGCCCTCTTCTGAAGCTTCAAGGTGTGAATGATATCATGGGCCTGGATGATATTGTCCATTATTTGTCTTCCTTCCACAAAGCCTACTTGTTCTTGTGATATCAGTGAAGGTAGGAGGGGTTTCAGTCTATTTACTTTGGAGATTATCTTGTAAACCACATTGCATAGCGCTATAGGTCTATACCGGTCAGAGGTTTTGGCTTCATTTTCTTTTGGGATTAGTGTGATCATTGTGGCTTTTAGTGCTTTAAGGATGGAGGCAGACCTTCTAGAGTCTTCTACTACCTTATAAATGTCATGTTTGACAATTTCCCAGTAGGATTTGAAGAACTCCACTGTGAAGCCATCTGGACTTGGTGCTTTGCCACTGGGCATTTCCTAGAGAGCCTGGTCAACTTCTTCTGTGGTAATAGATTTGTTCAGGAAGATGTTTTGTTCCTCTGTGACCAGGCATGGAATATGTTGAGTTATCCTTTGAATGGCCTCTGATATGTCTTGGTGAGGTTCTTGGGCTATCCCGTGGAAGTGTTTGACTAGAGCTGTTTCAATATCCTGATGTGACTCACGCTCGATTCCATCCTGTTCCTTGATCTTTAGGATTTTGTTGTGGGCTCTTCTGGCCAAGGTTGTTTTATGGAAGAACTTGGTGTTCCTCTCTCCCTCCTTTAGCCATCGGATGCGAGACTTTTGACACCATAGTGTTTCTTCCTGCTGGCATCGTGCTTCCCACTAGTGGGTCATTTGGAGATCTTCCCTCCGGTCCTCTGTGTAGCCTTCCAATATACAAGTTTCTTGGAGTTTTTTCATTTTTTCTTCTATGTCATTTTTCTGTTTTTTATATTTCCGAAAGTATCCTTGTTCCACTCTTTGATCTTATTTTTGATGTACTTAAGTTTCTTATGAAGTTTGAACATCCTTGTTCCTTGCTCTGGTTGCTCCTCCCGCCACCACTATTTGATTCTTTCCTTGAAAGTCAGGTGATCAATCCAAAATTTCTTGAATATGAAGGGTCTGTTCTTTGGTGTTGTTTGGAAGCCAGCTTCCAGTTGCACTGGCCAATGATCAGATCCACCCCAGGGAAGGATGTTGCAATCTAAGGTTATCCCTTGCATAACGATTGACTCCGATATAAGGAATCTGTCAAGCCTTGTAGCTACCTGAAACTAGTTCATTCGTTTACTATTCCAGGTGAACTGGCCATTCTTGGTTTGGAAATCTACCATCTTCGCTCTGTCTATAAAATTTGAAAAATCCTTCGCATCCCGATCCAATCTTCTTGTACCACCTCTCTTCTCCGCAAGTGAGGTGATGATGTTGAAGTCCCCTGCCAGGATCCAGTGGAGGTTGGTGTATCGGGCTTTTATATCTTCTAGGTCTTAGATCATACCTCTCTTTTCCGCTGGTGCTTGGGGCCCATATACATTAGTGCAGAGAATCTCCTTCGTGTTTCCAATGATTTGCAGGAGTATCGTTAGGGTGTAGGGTGTACCTGGTTGCTTCAGCTGCTATTAAATTTAGAATTTGTGGGTTCCAAAAAGTGAGAATACCGCATGACCTTTGGTGGTCTTCGATGGCTACCATCTTGTACTTGTGCCCGTGTTGTTTACTGATTGCTTCCATTCTGTCTGTAGTGCATTTCGTTTCTTGAATGAAACAAAGATCTGGTTGTTCCTGCTTTAGTTCATTCCTAAGGATTCTTTGCTTTCTTGGGTTGTTTAGGCCTCTTATATTCCAAGTAATAACCTTCATTTAAACATGTGGGGGGGAGTGGGGGAAGAGTTTCTTGATCTTACACGAATTTATCAGTAGTGCTCCCAACTCCTCTAGTGCTACGTTGTTTTATTTCCTACCTTTTTTCCTCCTCGTCTGCTTGGGTGATAGCTGCGATTGTCGCTCTCTGGCTTTGACTCCTAGGTGTCCTATCTACTCATGTGTGCATTTTTTTCCTCTTGCTTTGGCTTCCTCCCGTAGGAGGAACAGGTACAGGAGGTGGTCAAGTTACTCTGTTGGTATGTTGTCAACTCCCTACCTTTTCCACTGTTCCAGTATGTTCAGAAGGTCAATCCATTCCCTTTCAACCAAGTCCCTAAGATCGGGGTCTTCTGTGCCTACTTCGCTCGGGGTCATCTCAGCATCTCCCTCTACATATGGCATGTCGGTATTGTCATCTTTTGTTTCTCCATCCATCAGGGTTGCGCAACTCCCCTGTGTTATTGTGTTGCATGGCCGGTGGGTATGCTCTTTTGTTTCTTGATCTCTGTCTTCTTGATATTTCGTCGAGTCACTTTCTTTTGCTATCCCTTTGTTTGTTTGGTTCCTTCCTTCCATTTTACTCCAGGTCTCCTGGTTATTTCTTGCCAAGGTTTTGTTTTGATTTTTATTTGCTTTGTTCCTGGGGTTCGATGTTATAAACCCTTCCTCATCTTGTTGTGTTTTGGGGTTTGTCGCTTCCTACTTTTATTAAGAGGACATTCTCTGATCAAGTGGACATGCTCATGGCATCTTTTGCAACTAAATGGGATCTGTTCGTAATCTATGTTTTGGATCCATTCCTCATCCCTGAATTCTAGATTTATGGCTTCTGGGAGTGCTCCAGAAATGTCCATCTCTATGCAGATTCTTGCGTACGATGTGTATCTTCCTTTTAGGGTGGCTTTTGAGGTCTTCACATATTTCCCCAGTTTGTTTCCTATTTCTTCAAAGGTGGAGGGAAACCAATAATCTAATGGTAAGGAATAGAATCTCAGCCAGACTAGTACCTTTTTGAACGTTTCTTTTTCAGGGGAGAAATTTTCTTTCCAGGGTTGCATGTATAGTCCAGTTGAGGCATGGAAGTATGGGCCTCCCTCGAAGACTCTATCCCTGTCCTCCAGGTTCATGAAGATTGTTGTGAAGAAACCCTTCGAGTGGAGGTGGAGCTGCACTTCCCCATTTGGCTTCCAGTGATATTTGATCTAGTTGCGCAGTGTTCTTTCTGTGGGCCATAACCCCATGAACTTGCATATGAGTGGATGCGTCTTCAAATGGTCCCTGTAGAGTTGCGTTTTTGGATCCTCCAGTATCACCTTGGGTATCATTGTTGTTTTGGGATTGCATGGGTTGCGCCCTTCTGTCCCGTTAGCCTTCACGGTCTTGTGCGCCTCATTCTGAGTTTCCTTTGTGTCCTCATCCGTGGTCTCATTTTTGTCTTGGCTTCTTTCTTAACGCTTCCCTGGGTCTGATCCCAAGGTTCCTGTCGCTGGTGCCTTGAAAAATCCGCCTCTTGGCCCTTTCCCTCTGTCCACCACTACCTGTTTGTATAAGGGGGTCCCCTTACCCCCCCCCCTTGGTGCTCATGCTGCTCTCTGTTGTGGTCGCGATTGTCAAACCCTAGCTCGTCGCGGCTTTCAAAACCTAAATCAACAAAACCTTTCACTTGGCTCGCCTCCAAATTATAATAATGCCAAAATATACTCAACGCATTTTGTCGAGTCAAATTTTTCTGGTTAAGTTTTTTCCATCAATTTTTGTTAAAATATGGTCAAAACTTTAAAAGATAGTTGGAATTGTAGATTTCAGTTGTTGAAATTGTATAATTCTGAATATTTTAAGGGTGTTGAATCTATTTATACTTTCAAAAATGCATTTTAAACAATGAAAGATTGCGATTTCACAAACAATTATGACATTAGATTTATCCATCTCCCATTTTTCAGAATAATAACACTATCCACTCGTTCAGAATAACAACTCGACTATCCACTCGTTCAGAATAACAACTCCACTATCCACTAACTATTGGCAAGTGCTAAGCATTTTTTCGAGCTATCTTCAATGCTATGGGGTCTAGGTTGTTCAAACCTCACTTTACTTGGAGTGCCTTATTTTTTCCCCATTTATCTCTTTTTCGCATCAATGCAAACATCATTTACTGATGCTTAAAGTTCCTACGCCACATTTAATGTGGTATTCTGAGATGCTTTGACCTATTACTTAAAATGCTTTATTCTCCCATATACCTCTTTCTCTCATCAAAGTAAACGTCCACAATCAACGTATATGTTTCCAAACGTATTAGAAGGGATAATAAAGCCATATGTTTTCAAACGTATTAGAAGGGATAAGAAACAATTGGATTTGGGTAACATAGTAATAAAAGACTATTGAATACGCTAGTGGTATAATTACGCCTCGCATCTGTCCGCTGACAAATTATTGTAAGATTTGGTAGTATGTCCCCTTTTCTAATTTAAGAATCTCTGTGACATGAGCTGGACACGGACGCTAAAGACAGAAAAGTCTCCTTTTCTAATTTATGAATCTCTGTGATATGAGCTGGACACGGACGCTAAAGATAGAAAGGTCACGAACATGCAAATGCGAAATATAGCTTAATATAGCTTATTATTTTATTTTTACGAATATGTGAATATTTTATTATTTTATTTTTAATATATTAACTATATTCCCCACTTGTAACCTCTCTATTTTTTTTGGGGGGGGGGGGGATAAAGACAATCCTTTCCATAATTTTTTTTTTAATTTCTAAAATTATTTTATTATTTTTGGATGGAATGAAATTTTTGGGGGAGTCTATGTAAAGTCAATCCTTTGGGGGAGATACACTTTTATTTTAAAATCTTTAAAAAATTAATCGTTTTTATTAAGTAAGATAAAGTTTTATTTTAAAATTTTTAAAAATCTTCAAAAAATAATTGTTTTTATCAAGTGAGATAAAGTTTTATTTTAAAATTTTATTTGAATATTTTATGTGAATATTTTATTATTTTATGTGAATATTTTATTATTTTATTTTTAATATATTAACTATATTCCCCACTTGTTACCTCTTTATTTTATTTTAATTTCTAAAATTATTTTATTATTTTTTGGATGGAATGAATTCTTTTTAGGGGAGATTGGGTAAAGAAAATCCTTTCCATAATTTTTTTTTTTTTAATTTCTAAAATTATTTTATTATTTTTGGATGGAATGAAATTTTTTGGGGAAGACTAGGTAAGATACACTTTTATCAAGTAAGATACACTTTTATTTTAAAATCTTTAAAAAGTTAAAAAATTAAAAAATTAATCGTTTTTATTAAGTAAGATAAAGTTTTATTTTAAAATTTAAAAAAAAAATAATTGTTTTCATATAAAGTTTTATTTTAAAATTTTAAAATAAAATTTTATGGTTAAAATTTATATTAATAAAATAAAATTATAACTTCTTTAAAATTATAAAAAAAACATAAAAAATTAAATTTATTTACTTTTCAACTTATTATATTATAATATATATAATAGATATTAATTATTATTAATATTATCACATCTATGATTCATTGAAAAGTTATGACGATGAGAGATTTATATTCACTTAGATCTAAAAAAAAATATAATATAAATAAAAAATTATAAGTTGCTCTTTTTAAGAAAGAAAAAAAAAATATTAAAATTAATAAAATTAATATATTCTCAATTAGATCTAACTCTATCAAGAACTAATCTTGCAATGTCATCTTATTATTTAAAAGAGTACACCATGATGATTAATTAACTTACATTCTAGGTTTCCATCTTTGTGGAAGACCTTGTCTTACTATATTTTACACTCTATATTAGATAAATATAATATATTTTACAATTCAATATTTAAATTATTTTATTTTACAATCTGATACTTAAAAGATTATAATTTTCATGCATTTATCTCCTCATATTTAAAAATTTAATAATTTAATAAGGATTGGAAATCCAATATTAAAAATATTTTAATTTTTGTTCATCTATCTATCTTATATAAAAAGTTGACTTAATTTAAAAAAAAAAAAATAATTCAAGATTTTTAAGTATCCATAAATTTGTATTTAAATTAGTTTTTAGTTTTTCTTTATATTTAATAACTTTTTAGTTAATATAGATTTATATTTAATAACTTTTTAGTTAAGATAGATTTATATTAGTTTAAGTAAATAAAATTATAAAAGAATATGTAAAATAATTTATAGTTATTTTTTTTTTTTAAATACTTATTTTATTATATTATATAGGCAATATCTTATTTTTTTATCCTTAAGAAAATTACTTCCTTGGTAATTTATATTTTAATCTGTTTGAAATATTTATTTTCTTAAAAAAAGTGAATAATTAATATTTTAAACTCTAACATGATTAATTCTTTTTTTAACCTATTTGGTAAAATTCTATTAAAAAAAAAAAGGTATTTACATTTGTCATGGAGCTTGAAACCAGGGCAATTGCATTTAAATCAATATCCTTCAGGCATGTCCATTGATTTCTTGTCATATAGCGAGGGTTTAAAAACATAGATACAAAGATAAAAGAGATTCATCCATCATAACTCGTGCTTAGCAACGAAATTACATAGATATGTGAAAAACTTAAGCTACCGTGGTTGAGAGAGAGAAGCAAACTCATATATCCTAGCAGAATTGCATACATAAACTAAAGTAAAATAAAGGATGAATTCATTAGAACTAATGAGGGGGAGGAGGCCTAGAGTGATCCAGGTGGATATTGGTGGCCACCCATCTGTTCCAAATTCCAACTGGCTCATCTTGACAGTTTTCAGTTCAACATGTTTCTTTGTAATAGGGAAGCTTCTTTGTCATTTTGAGTTTTGCACTTCTAAGACTGTCTTGATGCCCTACACGACATCCTGGTGGATATTGGTGGCTGTCCATCTAGTCCAACTGACCTATTTTGGCATTTTTCATCTCAGCACATCTTTTTGTACTTTCGGGGCCGTTTTGAGGCCCTAAACAACATTATTTTGCACTTTCCACAACCAAACTATTGAAAGATTCAAATTTTGATGGCATAATGTGTAGTTCTTTTAAATACTTTTCCAATGGGCTATCATACGTCTAAAATGGAGATCGTATGCAAAATTTACGACCACAAGAAGTTGATGTACTAACTTACCCCAACGAGGCCCACATGACTTTTGGCGCTTCATCTCCTAGGGTTAGGTTTTTGGATGTCTATGGTTTTGGCATTCATGTTTATTGTAAAAATACCTTCAAAGCCTCATTGTACTCATCTTCTTGTGAATGAGCGTAGCCATCACATCTCTTCTTAGAGATAAAGCTTCCACCATTCTAGCGAGTCTTGCACTCTGTATTTTTATAGTCTTTGCACATTTATTTCATTAATAGAATTCATGTATTGTTGTATTTCTTTGTTTCTGAAAATATTTGTGTATTTCATTGTAATATCTTTTCTTTCATTTCATTCCAAAAATAATCAGGATCAGTGCTATCAGAGCAGGTTGCTCTTGATCCTTTTTTAGTGCATGTCCCCGACGAGGTCTGAGTATAGCAAGTTGGGTCTCGAGCTTGTCTCTCTTGAGAACAATCGCTCTCACATGCCAAATAAATCCTCCATGGGGGAAGAAAAGAAAAACAATGGAGCAGAAGATTCCATTAATACGTTGCTTGAGAAAACTCTTGTGCGATTGAGAGACGAAATGATGGAGAATTTTTCCCACATCCTTCAACGCCTTCTGATAGCAATAGTCACATCTTCATCAAGAGATGAATTTGGATGAACTTATCCCTTCAAGGTACAAGTTAACTTTGATATTCCCATATTTGAAGGTCAGATAGATGAAGATTCCCTAGAAAAATGGTTAAATATGCTAGAAGGTTATTTCTCTATTCACAATTTTTGCGATTGGGAAAAAATCACCTTCTCACTCCTCAAGGCTCTCCCCCATGTCAAACATTGGTGGGAAAATTACTAGGAGCAAAGTTCCACAAAGGAATATGGAATATATGGGGTTGATCCCACGTGGTATTTTTTTGTGGATGCGGTCAAGGAACAATATTACCCTGTTGATAACTATGAAGACCAGTACATGAGATGGACCACACTGCGACAAGAGAAGGGCCAAACAGTAGCAGAGTTCACAAATACTTTCCACACCTTGTGTACCAAGATGGGTATCAAAGACTTCAAGCGACATCTGATTCTGAAATACTGTGGGGATCTGCATAGGTACATCCAAACCAAAATGGATTTACTAAACATCTCATCACTGGGAGTTGTCTATCGATATGTTTTCAAAATCGAGCATAAATTTGGGCACCAGAACAAACGAGAGTTCGGGTTTGCAAATCTGCAACAACCAAAGAATGATAAAGACAACCCTAACCAACAACCTCCCGACAACCAGTCTAATACAAAGGAAAAGAAGGGTAAGGGAAAGACGAAGAATGACACTGGGAAGTGGTGCAACTTCCACAAAATCCCCTGCCACAACACCGATGAATGTTGCTAAAAAAAATCATTGGTGGCCGAGATCAAAGACAAGGATCCGAACCCTGATTCATAATCTGATCCAAAAATAATGAAAAAAGACAGATCATCAATGTAGACCCCACTTCTACTCTCGTGACTGCGACAATTCAACCAAAATAACTAGCAGATCCTAAATAGGGGGAGCGCCTCTTCCATTTATAGATGTGGGTGAATGAGATATCATTGCATTTCATTGTTGATAGAAGCCAAAAGAACCTCATCTCAGTTGAGGTTGTCAAACAATTGGAGTTGTCGACAAGACCACACCCACAACCATACAACATTGGATGGCTTCGCCATGGACGATATCTCCGTGTCAACCAACAATGTCGCCTATCTTATGGCATCTATCCCTTCAAGGATGAGGTAGAATGTGATGTTTCCCCTTTTGATGTCTGTGATGTTGTTTTGGGCCAACCATATATGTGGAAATGTCATGCTATTTATGAGTCTCAACCCAATAATGTCATTATTACTTTGGGGGGTCAACTCTACAAGATACCAGAGGTAGTTCTGACTAATGTTTCACCAAAACAGTGCCACAAGGGAATCTCTCATACTAAAAAATTCAACCTCTTCACAATCTATTCAAAGGATGCACAGAAGTTCGCTGTAACCATTGCAACCTCAACACTTTCTACCCAATAGAAGCAGATTGCAGAATAGAAAGAAGATATTGTTTCTTCACCTATGATTGTGCCTACAAAATGATCCATCAATCCCAGAGACAACATATTGGTGGAACAAATCCAACCCTGCCAGCACCAGATTTGTGACAGCCTTCCACAGACCAAGCAACACAACTTCTCCAGCAAGGCACGTAGCTCACCAAGATTCAGATTCAACAAAAAATTTACCATCTTCCCTGAGAACTCAACGCAATTGATACCATTGCTTCCTAAGGGGGGAGGATTGATCCAGGTTAATATTGGTGGCCACCGACCAGTTCCAAATTCCAACTGGCTCATCTTGACCGTTTTCAGATCAACACATTTCTCTGTAATGGAGACACTTCTTTGTAATTATGGATTCTTCACTTCTGAGGATGTCTTGAATCCCTACACAACATCCAGGTGGATATTGGTGGCCGCCCATCTAGTCCAACTTCCCTATTTTGGCAGTTTTCATCTCAATACATCTTTCTATACTTCCATGGTTTTTTTGAGGCCCTAAAGAACATTTTTGGGCTTGCCACAGTCAATCTAATGACAAAGTCAAAGTTTGATGACCTAATGTGTATATCTCGAAAATACCTTTTGAACGGGCTATCACACGCCTACAACATAGATCGTATGAAAAAGTTACAACCCCGAGAAATTGATGTACTAACTTACCCCAATGAGGCCCACATGAATTTTGGCGCTTCATCTCCTAGGGTTAGGTTTTTATATGTCTAGGGTTTTGGCACTCATGTTTATTGTAAAAATGCCTTCAAAGCTTCATTGTACTCATCTTCTTGCGAATGAGCGTAGCCGTCACATCTCTTCTCAGAGATAAAGATTCCACCATTCTAGCGAGTCTTGCACTTTGTATTTTTACTGTCTCTATACAATTCTTTCATTAATAAAAATCATGTATTTTTGTATTTCTTTGTTTTTGGCAATATTTCTATGTATTTCATTGTAATATCTCTGCTTTCATTTCATTCCAAAAATAATCTAGATCATAGAGGCTTCATGAACCTGAGGTTGATTCTCGGTCCACTTGTTTAGGTCTAGACCAACCATATGTTCATTCAGGAGGGCGATTTTCCTATCAACTTCTCGGATTTGCAACTAGACGTACTCATTCTGCAGGAGGATTTCAATGAATGCCACACTTCTGTCAGCAATCACCTTGTCCACTAGGGTTTTTACGTGCCAATACAGGTCGATGGTCTTGTGGTATTTGGTTTCCCTAGAGCGGGAGGTGCCCGTTTCTAGTATCCATTTGGTAAATTCCTCATCTACAACTACCTCACTCACCACACCACACTCGATATGCACCGTTATTTCTATCATCTCCAACCTATCCCTGGAGGTTACTTATGTCTGGAATGAAGAGAAACAGGATCCCTGCACAACCATGTAATAATCACAAGAGAGAATCTCTTTATTGATAAATTAGAATTCTAAGTTTCTTTGTTGGTATATATCAGTGGTATATTTGGATAGTTACCATTGCCTGGAAATTGGACCCACATGAAGATGCATCTTAGCTTCTTTCACCGTGTGTCCTAATTTATATTAAAACATTGTTTTTTTTTAAATAATAAAAAACACCATTAAAAAATAAACATTAAACATTTAAAACAAAAAGTAAAAAACCAACAACAATTAGAAAGAATTTGTATTCATACTAATATTAAAAGTATAAAACAAACTATAAATAAAATAAAATACCACTTTTTCAAATGAGGTGAAAAACCTTTAACTACAACTTTTTTGGGCATCAAGTCGACGGGGAATTGGCTTTAAAAACTCTAATTTTCAATAAAAATTGAAATATTGAACATACTAATATAAATCAAAACTCTAAAGAAATTGCTTTTGTCTTTTATCTTTGTATGTGACTTTTATGATTCTATGCATAATAGGTGAAACACTTTTTTTTTCCAGAAGAAAAAATTACTCAATTATATTATAAAATATAATTTGTTCTCTCAACAGTTACATTGACAAAGAAGAAATGAGGCTGGTAGGGAGAGTCGTTTTCCTACAATTGGTCTAGATACCAATGCGTAGGTGAAAGAAACATAGCTACATAGAATAGATATTTTTGTTTACAAGAGAAAACTAGAAATGTTCGAAACAAGTGCGCCATAAAAGGATGAAATCCTGAAAAAAAAAAGTAACCATCAGAGGCTAGTGCCTCCAGATTTAAAATATTTTGATGACATGTGTGGGCCCCTCATGGACATCCAGCCACTGGCTGTAGGAGATCAGGACTACTTTTTTCTGTAGTGTTGTCTTTGATAACATGTTCGCTTCCGTATTGTACTCTAGACAGGCATGAGTGAAAGTAATCTTCTTGAAGTGGTGTTGTATAGATTTGATGCGATCCATCCAGGCCAAGAGAGAAATCGAGTGGAGATTTCCAATGTGGTTCAACCAATCAATGATGACTCTGGAGTCACCGATCAGTTGAAGATGTCCAATGTTTTTAATTGTTTCCAAATGTAGTGATGCCCAGCCCCCCAATAGCTCAGCCCTTGTGTTGGTGCTCGGGCCACAGTAGAAAGTCCATCTGATGAAGGAGTTTTTACTTGTTCTAATCAGACCACCTGCACCACACAAATTTCCATTGCGATGAGCTTCACCATCGAACCAACCCGTAGGTGTATCCTCAACAATGCATGAGCTGATTAAAATAATTTTTTTTCCCAATGGCTAGGTGAATAGCTTTCCAATATTGTAACATGCCAAGAGTTTTATAAGTGACCAAGTTTACATTGGGGGATTTATTATCGAAAATATTGGTATTTTTGGCCAGGCAAATAAACCAGTTAACCAAAAGCAGAAGATGTTTATAGTTGCGCTCGATGGATGTCCAATGGTCTATACAGTTTGGTAAGGAGGTCTCAGTCCAAGATGTAGTTATGTGTTGATATAGAGCAATTTTATTCCAGACTTGTCGAGTGAAGTAACACTGATTGAAGAGATGAAAAACTAATTATGTTTCCTTAAAACAGAGCTGGCAAAGGTTAGGGCTTGTCCAAACTTTCCTTTGTAGGTTATCCTAGGTGGGGATTTTATTTTCAGCAACTATCTAGTTAAAGAGTTTGATTTTTAATGGCAGTTTCCAACTCCAGAAATTCATGCGCCAACCAGAGATATTGTTAAGGCAGATTGTATTGCTAATCTCTCTGTATATTGTTTTAACTGAGATGAGGCCCGTTTTGTATGTGCTTTCCTGTAGGATGTGATCATCCACTGCTTTGAGATGAATACCATCTCGTGTAAGCTCTAGGAAATAGCCTTCCCACTCCACGGTCAAATTGGGCAGAAGTGCCAATTTGTGGCTCGATTTCCATCCGCCTGTCATACATCTGTGCACATTGTGAATCACTGCTTGATAAAGGTAATGTATGTTTTTAGTGTTCAGGTGTTCAATTAAAGGTGAGGACAAAATTGATGCAGGTTTGATGCCAATGATGGAGTCTTTGCCCATTACTATGGAGTGTCCTGAGCCTGACATCCAAAAAAGCCAATTCTGGATCCAGTGAGTTGATTTCACTAAATTTCTCCATGTATGGGATGTTTCCTGAGTGAGAGTAGAACCTGTGCAGAGCCAAAATGCAGCAGATGTGTATGGAAAGTACTTATCTTTAATCACTGAGCTCTATATGCCTTTTATGGTCAATGCGCACCATAGATAATTGGCCGCTAGGGATTTACTGAAGTTAAAAATGTTCTAAGATCCCCATCGACCTTTATTTTTTAGAGAGGCCAGGATTTTCTGATTATAGAGATGCTTCTTGTGTTGATATTTGGTTACCGACCAGAGAATTTTAAAGGTAATTTTCATGAGATTTTCCAGGACTGGTGTGGGTATGGCATCAAGTTCCATCTAGTAAACTGGTTGTCCTTTGAGGGAAGCCTTAATGAGCATATAACGACCTCCGATGGATAGCCATCTATAGCACCAATGGCCTAATTTATTTTCCACCTTAGATAAGAGCTAGTCCCAGTCCGAGGTCTTGTAATGGTTGGCTTTGATGAAATACCAAAGGTAGTGGAGGCCTTGTGAGAGATGCATGAAGTTGTGAGGAAAGATAGCCTTCAATTGATCCAAAGCTTGTTCTTGGATGTTTGCATAATGTAGGGTTGATTTTGTCTAGTTGATGAGTAAGCCGGTAGCACCACAAAAGGTCTTCAAGATACCATCAATTACCCTCCATTCAAGTGGACTGTCATTAGTCAATATGAGGACATCATCAGAAAAGAGAAGGTGTAGGATCCTAACCAGCCTGGAGACTTTAACCCCTGTAATTCTGCCCTCTAACTGGCTCTTTTTGAGGAGGAGGCTTAAACCTTCCATAACACAAATGAAGAGTAGTGGTGAGAGAGGGAAGCCCTGCCACAGACCTCTGCCACTGTGGAAGAAGGGGGAAGGTTTGCCATTAAACAACACAACAAATGTGGTGCTAGTGACACAACTCATGATCTAGGTAATGGTAGAGTGGTTGAAGCCCATTTGAGTTAGAATGAATTTGAGATAGTCCCAGTCTACGCAGTCGAAGGATTTTTTTAGATCCATTTTGAGGATGAGTGCATGAGATTTTTTGTGGTTGATGTTATGAAAGCATTCTTGTGCAGTGCCAATGGCATCAAGTATTTGGTGTCCCTTTAAAAAACCAATTTGTTCACCTAACAGAGATCGGGAAAGGATAGGTTTAATTCTGTTGGCGATGATTTTAGATATGATCTTGTAACATAAATTGCAAAGTGAAATCAATCTATAGTCATCGAAGGTGGTTAGGTGGTTTGTTTTAGGAATAAGAGTCAAGAAGGTAGAGTTAAGTGCACCAATGATCTTACCATGGAGTCTGGAATCTTCCACTAGTTCCAGGAGCTCAGCTCCCACCAGATCAAAGACATGTAAATAGAACTCAACAGTCCAACCATCTAGGCCCGTGCTTTTATATTTGGAGAAGGATTTAAGAGCAGCCAGGACATCCTGTAACATGCAAGGGTTGTCCAGAATAATAGAATCCTCTATTGTGACAAAGCGAGGATATAGTTGAGCAACTGAGACAAGTGCTTGTGGTCTTGCTTCATAAAAAGATTTAAAAAAGTTAGAAGCTATTGTTTTGATGGCATGATGTCCAGTATGTTGTGGACCAGATTCATCAATAATATCCCAAATGTGCTTTTTGTTTCTAGATGAGCTGGAAAAACGATGAAGGAATTTGTTGTTGAGATCTCTGCATCTGATCTAATCTTCTCTACTACGCTTTCGCCAAAGAGCTTCATCAACTAGAAGAATATTGTTTCTTTCAAATTCAATTTGTTTTGTTAGATGGTTCTTTTCCTGTGATATAATCCAGTGGATCGGTCTGTTGCAATTCATTGAGTTTTATCTCTAGCTGAGATAAATTGAGTAGCATGTGTCTTCTATGCTTCCTCGCCCAACTTTTTATACATATTTTGAGATGTTTCAATTTCTGAATAATTTGTTGTTGTATACCCAATTCTTGCTGGAATATAGGGTATTTCGAGATAGAGTTAACAATAGCAGAAAATTCATTTTCATGTAGCCAACATGAATTCAATTTGAAAGGGTAAGAGATGCACACCGTTGGTTGCCCGAACTATAAAATGATTGGAGCGTGGTCAGAGAGAAAATGTGTGTTCACCCAGGCTCTAATCCTGTTGTCAGTTGTGGCAAGAATTTTAGAGAGATAGAAGTGATCTAGCATTTTCTCTATATAATCTGATCCCACTCAGCGATTGCACCATGTTGGTATCAAGGCATCTAGGGGGCGATCAACTAGTCGATGCATTTGAAAGAGCGAGATGAAATAATCTGCCATGGGATATTGGTTGGTAGAGGCTCCCCATATTTCTCTAGATATTGTGGTAAAGTTCAAATCCCCAGCAATTATAATGTTTGGGAGATCAAGCAATCCTCGAGACTCCACTCTATCCTAAAATAGTTTTCTGTTTTGTCAGGGTCCATAAGCATTGAGTAAGTTAATCTGAAGATTGTTCCAAAAGCAGGTTCTAGTAAGCAGTATGCCCCCACAACTCAGGTAGGGGTGTAAATAAAATTTTGAAGGGTCCCAGGAGGCAGCTAAACCCCCAAAATATCCCAACGAGTTTACCGACCAAGTAAGCCAGTCTGGTCTGAAATTATTTAAGAAGGATCTGACTTTCTGTCCATCAACCAATGTTTCCTGAATGAAAATAATGTTTGGAGAAGTCAGAAGGAGCAGTCTTTTGAAGCCAGAGGATTTTAAGGGGCCCCCAACCCCTCTAATCTTGAGGGAGAGAAAGATCATTATTTGTTTCTCGCTAGGGCTTCCATGCCTCTAAGCTCCCCAAAGTCAGTTTGTTGTGTTTGTGTAGCTGATGAAGATGAAGTAGAGTGTGAGGACCCCTCTTTGCAATGAGCACTTCTATTTTTTATGGGTAAGTGTTCGTAGGTGATCCCTCTTGACCATGTATGAGATTTACCTTGGTCCATACCTATGTTACTCCTATTTCCTAGATTCTCTTCCTCGGATATTGGCAAATGTACCGACTTCCCCAGGTAAATTGGTAGGGGGGAAGGAGAATGCACTTCTTTGTAGGATGGAAGAAGTGTGTCCATCACCTCACAAAGAGTAGTTTCTTCTAATTGTGTTTCTCTGGTGTTCTGCAGGTTATGAAGCAACCCGTATTCAAGTGGCTCAGAGTCTAATCTCAAGGGATCTGTTTGAGTAGGGGTGAATATATTGGGGGAAAGGACACGCAGGGTTGAGGATCGTGGTTGAGCAGAGGTCGATAGATCAAAAGTAAATAGAGTCAAGGAGGGGTTTACGAGTGAGGGAAGAGCCTCAGGTGCAATAATCCGAAGTGTACATTCCAGAGTAGAAATGTGAGAAGGAGTGTTAAACTGTGGGGGAGTGGGCATGTCCGGAAAGGAAGTGGAGGGATGTAAGGAGGGAAAGGTTGGTATAATGGAAGAAGAAGTTGTGTCTAGTCAAGGAGGGGAAGTAACTAAGACTGCTAGAAGGGAAGAATCCTGTGGTAGTGTAGAGGTCAAAATTTTAGGAGTAAAGAGAGTCGAGGAGGTGTTTACAGGTATGTAATGTGCCTTTGATGCAAAACGCCGATGTGAAGTGTGGGGAGGATTGTAAATTTGTTGTGACATAGGAACTTCTGGAAAGGAAGACGAGGGAGGCAAGGAGGGAGTAGATGGTAAAAGGAAAAAATGAGTTGTTTTTGACCGAGGAAGGGAAGTAATTGGGATCTTTGGAAAGTGAGATTCTAAAAAATTTAATTCTCGGGTTGCAGGTGAGTGGAAAAGAGAGAGACATATTGACTTGAGCTTACCAGTAATCATTTCAGATGTTGTTGAATCTTCAGAGTCTAGTAGGTCAGGATAAGTAGGAGTGTTATTCACCATGGGAGAGTCCATCCTGGCAGTGTGTTTGAGCATAGAGTCGTCAGACTGTTCCTCATCCATGCGACCTGGGCAGATAGAGAGTGCATCTGAATTGGATGCCAAGGTAGTCCAAGATCTGTCAGAAGATTTTTCCTCTTCAGTCAATGTCTATACATTCAAGTAATCCAACATGAATGTCTATCTCAACCATAACTCTAGTCACTTTCTTGTACGATCTTGTGAGAAAAAGATGGTCCACACAGATGTAATGACCAAGGGAGTTGCCAATTTCTTCAAGAGATTTCAAGTTCCATAGATGAAGAGGTAGACCAGTTAGAAGGATCCAGAGATGTCTCGTGAAAGTAGTCTTGCTTGGGGTAAAAAATGATCCGCCAACGTTTAAGCATGAGACTATCACCGTCCAAAGTCTAGAGCCACTCCATAATGGATGTAGAGTCCTCATATGTTTTGAACTTGATGCAGAGCCAACCTTGTGTCAGGTATGTCGGCATCGATGGGTCTCCAGATTGTCGGCATCGAGTCTGTTAGCTCTGTATGAAAGAGGTGTTAATAAGTGATCATGTCCACTAAAGTACAAAGGCTTAAGGAGACCGAATCTTCAAGACCAATATCATCACCCATGACCATTTTTTTCTTGGGTTTTTTGGAGCACTAAGGTCTGGGCTACTGTTTGTGTCTGCCACTAGGGAAAGCACCAGTAGATAGTTTGGGTTGTAATGATCCTACAGGTCTCAAGTGGGTATTATGAATTTTGTTCCCAAAAATAAAAGTTGTAACAGTTGGATCTAACGATGTGGGGCATGTTGAGGAATGTGGCTAAGTGTAGGTCGAAGTGTGAGTTTGGAAGAGGGGGGGAACCGAATCTGATATAAAATGAGGGTGCTCAAGATGTGTCAGAAGTAGAGGAGGATAAAGGGTTGGGACCAGGGTGGGCGTCTGAAGGAGAGAAGGAGAGTGAGGTTGGTGAGAAGACCTAGAACGATGGGAGGAGGTATGAGAAAATCTTGGAAAGCTCATCTGTGGAAGTGAAGAGACCCTCATTGTTCTAGAGGGCCTCATCAGATGCGCTCATTAGTGTGCTGACATCCCTCTCCATTAGTGAGAGTCTCAATATATAATAGTTTTCTTCTTGTCGTATCGATGATAGTGGAAGGGTAGTGAAGTATAGGTCATAATAGTTAGGTCAATAGGCATAAGAAACCAGCTATGGAACAATGCAAGAAGTGTGGGTATTTCTATCCGGTATAAGGCAGAGGGAGAGGGGTTTTCAAACTAGTGGGGCCATGGGTTCGATCATGGTTTGGTCAAAGGTTTTTCACCACGAAAGGATGTAGAGAACCTGCAACTTTCAAGGTGGCCATGAACGTTAGCTCCATTCCTCTAATGGTTTGATTTGTTTGTCTTACATAAAGGGAAAACACACACCGCATGGAATTCCCTGCCTTCAAACAAAAAAACACTGGTGAAACAATTGGAAACATAAAATAACATAAAACATATTACAACATAAATTAATTAATGGCACAGTGAAAGTGATATGTGAATAAAATACTCAATGATCCTTTCAAAGCTCCAAGGGAATTTTTTAGATATGCTCTAAACATAATGGGTTAAATGTTTAGAAATATAAATAAAAAAAAATATATTACAATACTTTTTTGTCTTTTGAAAATTGATTTTTGTTGTGTTTTGTTTTATTTGATTTGAGTTTTGTTTTGTTTGGATGTCCACAATTATGTTTGACTTCTTTGGAATTTTTTTTGACAATTGGGTTTCATTTTCATTACCATATATTTAATTAAGTTAATTATATACAAATACTTAATAATATTAAAATAAAGATTATTATTTTTTTTCCTCGAAAAAATTCATAATTTTATTCATCCAAAGAGAACCAAAATTACATTTTACAGGTGCATGAAGCACTCTCCAATCATGGGTAAAAGAGAAAAAAATAAGAAACCTGAGAGGCCCAGAGCTAGCTACTAAGCCTCTGGGTATAGCTACAATAATAAAGACTGGTAAGATCCTGCATCTAAAGTAAAAGACATAACTACACACCCAAGAAGGACCTCAAAGTGCAGATCCACAGATCAACACTACACGTCCAAAGGATGGACCTCAAAGCTTTGACCCAATGTTGGCATAGGGGCAGACCCAGGGTTCAACGCTACAAAATCACACCAACAAAACCCTAACTACCAACCCTTTTAGCAACACCTACGAAGCAGATGAAGTCTCACCCGAGGTAGAGGTAGGGGTGGTTGTAGGACTCAAGTGTCTGCAACCTTAGCTGGGACACAGATCTATGATTATAATACTTAATAGAGAACTTTAACATCAATAGTTCATCAATATTCAACCAATAAATACTGCACAGATAGAATAGAGCATCACATCATTCACTCAAATCTGATGTATTTAAGCACTTTATCATAAAAAAGCAAGTTATATCTAACAGATTAAGAACTAAGCACCTTCATATAGGTCAGATCTAACATTCTTATACATCATTAGCACAAAGCATCAACATATTTATCTATCTCTATCAAATCACTTAGCAAGAGAAGTTATAAACACATCAAGACAAGCACAAAGCAGAACAACACAATGTTTACGTGGTTCACCCCCACCCTGGGGCTACATCCACCAACTCTTCTTCTTCATTGTCTTCAGTCAATCGGTTACAAGCACAGAGCCTCTAAACCCTACTTCGCCTAGGACAAGAGATCTACACACCTCGCTAGATCCTCCTTCCTCACATTATAGCACAAAGCACTTCACAGCCTATTACAATACCCTGCACCTAGCTCTGCAAGTCTCTCCCAGTATGCACAGAGCATCTACAAACCATACTTTCACTTAGCACTTAGCTTATCAGCTTCACATCACACAATCCCTTTTCCTTTTTATTATATAGCCTAGACATCTATTTATATATTACAAAATAGGCCTAAACATGGGTAAACCCATGGGCTGACATCCCATGCCCATTACATAATCCCAAAAACCCAAAAAGGACCCAAAAAAGGGGCCGAGATCCATGATCTCCGCTTTATCCTGCGTTCCTCCTTCGACAGGCTGTCGAAGTCCAAAAATAGGTCAAACTTGACTAGATCCCTCAAAACTTGGTCAAGGGCCAACAGGATGCCAACACTCACCTGTGACTCGTCCTGAGTCACTATGATGTAGGAAGTTCTGCTTCAAATGCTTCGAGATTGGCTCGAACTGCTTCAACTTGCTACTGTGATACAAGCTCTTATTAAAAAAACTCTTGAATGATTGCATCATTCACAGGTCCTTCCAAGCGTTGTTCTGCTGCGGTGCTAACCTGCTCTAGTTCTTCTCCCTGGCTCTTGACCTCTAAGAAAAATTGCTAAGCCTTGTCTTGTACAGGTCAGAGTCTTTGAGTTACTTTCATAACTCTACTTTGGATAGTGTGGATTTGCTACTGGGAAGTTCGCTTCTCTTGAGATCTCTTCATTCTCTCCACAACTGTCAGGTATTTTAGCTGTGCCTATAGTGTTTCTGCATATTGCTTCGCTTCCTGGAGCTGCGACTCCAGTGCCTACAACTCTGGGTTGTCAGTAAGTTTGTCATATATCTGGGCACTGCGATCAACAAATTGATTTCATTCTAAGGTAAGGGCCTTTAACCTTTCAACTGTGCTCCTGGAAGTTGCTTCTATTTGGTCCTTTACCTCCTGTGGGATCTTGGGCATAGTGCCTAGTTCTAGGTCTGAGATGCATTGCTGCAGCTGCTGGATCACTTCTTTAAGTTGCGCTACTTGCTTCATGATTTGATCCTCTACCTTTACTTCCAGAACATTCACATATCCCAATGCTCTATTGAGCGCTTCCTTCACTTCGAGTTGCTCGGTGAGCAACTGTTCCTTGCCTTTTTGCAACTGTGCCTTTTCTTCATCGAACTTCACTTGGAGAGAACTCTTTTCATGTTCGACAACTCGACACTGTTCTACAAGTACTCCCTGTACTTGTACCAAATCCTGGGTAGCTTGCATTGTTTCCTCTTGTGCTCATCGAAGGCAAGCTTCGACTGTATTAGCGAGCCAATGGAGTTGGGCTGGCTCATCTCTCGGTTTCATTATTCTCTGTGGTAGAGGCGCAGTGGAGACTGCGCGGCTGGACTGTAGTGCCTGTTGCACCCCTTGGAGTTCGACCTCAATTCTATTGTACATCTCCTCCTACTTAGATTATTGATTCTATGCTATCTCTACCAAAGCATCGTTTAGGGATGCTATGATAAAATTGAAATCATCATAGGCGAGGACGGTTTGCATATTAGTTATAAGGGATTTTGATCTCTTCCGGGAGGAAGGTTTCAGGGGGGAAACCTTCATTTTCTTTGAGGGGTCCTCCTTGTGTTTGGGCAGTGTTACTTTGCCTTTCCTCTGTTCATCTTCTGTGCCATCTATCTCTTCACCATCACCTTCTTGCTCTGGTGACATGGAAATAGTCTTCATCGAGGCACTGCTTAAATATTGTACTTCGTCAGTCTTCTTTGTTTTGCTAGGTCTGGGTGTATCCTCTACAGATTTTGGGCTGTCGTTGTCGGATATCTCCGTAGGGTCTGCTGGAATAAGGAGGTCAGTTGACCATTCCTCAGTAATCTCCTCTAAGTCTTCCTCCGTCATCTTATAGTAGGATTGAAGTTGTTTCTTGTTCTCGTTGGCTCGCACTGTGATATAAATGAAATGTCGATCAACGTTGAACTTCATCAAAGGCCTGAATTGGTGTATAGTGTTCGACATCATGCGAGGCGCAGACTGTATGGCTATCTTCAGCTGATTGTAGTATGTATGGAACATGGCATTTGACTTCCATTTCTTATTCATGTCACTTTATCACCACAATGTACTGAACTTCGCGACCAATGGTTCGAAAGGCTCGATGTCTGGGAAGGTCGCACCTTCCGGCATCTCCCATGCAATGAAAGGGATCAGGATCAAGATCCAGCTGAAATGGAATTCATGTCCTTGATCTTGTGCTTTTCTGCAGTCAATTTCCAACTGGTTCACCGGGTACTTCTCCCAATTCATTTATAGTCCCTCCGCGCACTTCCCTGTGAGGTCGAATACAAAACCAGTCACTTGGGTGGGTCGGTTCTTGCGTACTAACTTCCCTGCAATCAACTGACAAGCGAGGCGCACTGCACCATTCTGAATAGAGGATACCTTGTAGCCTCGCGTTTCCTTCTCAACATCTCCATAAGTGTCCTTGATCCTTTGTGCAAGAGCATGGTCCATGGGTTTTCCTAGATAGAAATCCTATGGGTCAGGTCCTTGGATACTCATACCTGTGATCCGATTGATCAAGGTTGGATCAACTGTGATACGATGGTTTAGCCACAAATATTCGCCATGGTAAGAAGACAGTAGCAACTTGACACATGCATTCACCTCTTGCTGTCTTCTGAAGTGGGGAATTTTCATGACATTGAGTAGGGTGGATTGTGCGAGGTTATGGGTCCATGCTTGTGGAATTACCTTTCAGTTTTCCCATTTTTTCTAGTCAGATACTTATGTGGGGCTAAAATGTTGTAGACTTTGCGATCTTCGAGGTTGAAGTCGCTAAACTTCAACGCTATGAACTTATATTGGTTTGCTCGAACTGCACGGATCCCCTTCAGGAAGTACATAGTGACCAAGGCGTACTCAAAATCTCTAGGTACGTTGTCATGGTTTACAACACCACTCAAAGGTGGTATAAAGGTGGGTAAGATAGTCAGGATCAATTTAGCATTCGCTAGATCATCCCTGTGCTTAGTTTGCTTCTCATTGGACGACCGAGATGGTCCTACTCTGTGAGTAGTCAACAATGATACTTGAAATTTTCTCATAGATGAAGCCTGTACACCTACATATAATCCTCTCTTCGACATGACTCTTTCAGTCATCAGGTTGAGGAGTACTTCAGTCATTGATTCTTCGACTGCGGTGAGATCCTTGGACATACGTGCTCGAGATGGAAATTATTGGTTCAGAGGGTAACTTAGACACTGCAATAGAATAGATGGACATAGTACGATGATTACTGTGAGAAAACAACTTAGTCTGCAGGCTCAAATTCTCAGTTGGCAAAAGTGTTCTCATTGCTTAGCACAACGGGATAAGTAGGTAACTCGACAATGGGTCACTTGCAACGGGTATGAGGCCTTAATTAGCTCTGTTCGATCTATTATGGCACGATCCAACGGTCTAGTGGTGGACCATAAATTCCTTTATCCCTGTTCAGAGCATCACTCGAACGGTTATAATGTCCCCAACGACTATATTTCTTTGTCATGGTGAAGTGCAATGTGTCGTTGTTTTGATATCCTGACGAAGCTCCAATTTTGCAAATTTTCCTTCTACGAGGTTCTCTCTAGAACCTTCTACAACTTGTCGATCTTAGATTTCTTTTTACTTATCTTTCTAGCCTTCTTTCTAGTGAGCTTCATCTCGGTATTCCTTTTCCCATTCTGATTCTTATCTTTTGTTGACATAGTTACTTCGCGCTATTGAAATTCTTTTCTAGGATTCAGGGGTAATACTTCTTCTTTATCTGGAGTAGGTACTTCAGTCTTCTAAGGGTCTTCTAATGTTCTTATAGCTTCAACATCCAGGTCTCTGGTGTTAAATAGCTTTGATATGTTCTCTTGTTCTTCGATCAAGTGCACAATCCTTCTAGTCATGAAATTTTTTAACTCTTTCTTCTTCTTCTTCCTTTCATCTAGCTCGATCTCTTTGAATCCAAGGTTTTCCTAATAACATGGTAAATGGGGCACTATCCTCGATAAATTTAATAATCTCAAAATATTCTTCTATCAAAGTTCCATTGGTAGTCATAGGTATCAGAGCGAGCCTTCCACATAGGTTTATCAACTTTCCTCTGAATAAACCTATTCCTCCTAATGAAGGAATCATAGCAGGCTTCCCTATATCTTACCAAGTTCTCTTAGTCATGACATTTACCTGTGTTTCCTCATCTAGAACGTAGTCAATGTCGAAGTCTCATATTCTTGCTTCAAGGCATTCTTTTTCTTTGAACATCCCTGATAGTCTGACAGGTCGATGGTCATTCAAGGTTTGTTTCATCTGTAGCAATACTTTATCTGATTCTTTATGGGTTTCTGCTATTTCTGGATCCACCTTAGGGTTTTCTTGATTCGGGTTCATTCCTTCTAGCTTAGAAATCATTCTAGGGCAATCCAACACTTCATGGTCCATAGCTTTACAACAAAGACAACTAGGTATTTTCCCAAGGAATTCCTTAGCAAGATGTTCTGGTCTTCTGCAACTGTAACAGAGGGTTAATCCTCTCTTTCGTTTAAGTGATCCCCAACCTTTCTTTTACTGCACGCTAGGCTCATAGGAGCTAAGCTGCAAAAACTTCTTTCTAGGATGCTGCATCCATTTGTTAGTCTAAACATTCTTTCTATGCATAGGTATAACATATATTTCACTATTCATATCAAATCTTCTTTCATCTATTAATACCCTAGTTTTCAAGCTAGGATAGAATCTATCAAACATACCTAGATTCATACTTTTGAAACAAAAATTTCCACTAATCTTACTTCTATAAAGCACAAAGCCTTCAGATCTATAAAATTTCACTATTCTTACCTGTGTCAGAGCACAAAGCTTACATATCTTACCTCTTTTCTTCAGATCTGATCTCTTTTCTTAGTATAGAGCTCCTCAGGTCAAGTAGAATGCTATGTACCGGGACAATAGATCTACGCATAGAGAGTTCACAATATCAGGTCAAATCTTTGCACAAAGCTTCTGCTTTCTTAGTTCCCATAAATCACAGTTTCATGTCCAATACTGCACACTTTAGCAGTAGATCTACACACATAACTTCTCTTCAGTTCCCAACAATCACAGTTTCAGGTCCCGACAACGGAACCATTTTTTGGCACAGGGGTAAACCAAGGGTTCAATGCTACAACAACGCACCAACAAAACCCTAACTACCGACCCTTTCGGAAACACCTACGAAGCAGATGAATTCTCACCTGAGGTAGAGGCGAAGGTGGTTGCAGGACTCAAGTGTCTGCAACCTTAGCTGGGACATAGATCTATGATTATAATACTTAACAGAGAACTTTAGCATCAACAATTCATCAATATTCAACCAATAACTATTGCGCAGATAGAACAAAGAATCACATCATTCACTCAGATCTGATGTATTTAAGTACTTTATCATAAACAGGCAGGTTATATCTAGTATATCAAGCACTAAGCAACTTCATATAGGTCATATCTAACATTCTTACACATCATTAGCACAAAGAATCAACATATTTATCTATCTCTATCAAATCACTTAGCAAGAGAGGTTATAAACACCTCAAGACAAGCACAAAGCGGAACAACATAGTGTCTACATGGTTCACCCCCACCCTGGGGCTACGTCCACAAACTCTTCATCTTTATTGTCTTCAATCAATCGGTTATAAGCACAGAGCCTCAAAACCCTACTTCGCCTAGGGCAGGAGATCTACACACCTAGCTAGATCCTCTTTCCTCGCATTACAGCACAAAATTCACAACCTGTTACAATACCTTGCACCTAGCTCTGCAAGTCTCTCCTAGTATGCACAGAGCATCTACAAACCATACTTTCACTTAGCACTTAGATTATCAGCTTCACATCACATAGATCCCTTCTCCTTTTTCTTATATAGCCTAAAGATCTATTTATATATTACAAAATAGGCCTAAACATGGGTAAACCCATGGGCCGACATCCCATGCTCATTACATAATCCCAAAAACACAAAAAGGACCCAAAAAGGAGGCTGAGATCCATGATCTCGGCTTCATCTTGCGCTCCTCCTTTGACAGGCTGTCGAAGTCCAAAAATAGGTCAAACTTGACTAGATCCCTCAAAACTTGGTCAAGGGCCAACACCCAACAACCAAAGAGAAGTAGTAAAACCCAACAACCACAACACCAAGCTCCAAATCCCAAGTCTAGAGACCCATAACATGGCCACCAACGCATCAAGAGATTGATCCATCGAAAAGAAGAAGCCCTCGATGGATCAGTTCGAGGGGCATAAAACCACCCATCGTGACAAAATCCATAGAAAACATAAAAGCTAGATCGAACAAATTTTACCACAACTAGGACAAGGGTCATGCAATGCACCAGATCCAGACCTGATCTATCATAGGAAAGAGGCGGGGGCACCAGCGAAAACCCGAGTAGTTCATGGGGGCAGAGCCACCAAAAAGAAAGTGAGGAGACTCGCCGACAGGAAGGGAGGTGCCCCCAAAGCCAAGTTCCTATAGGAAGGGTTTTGGCCAGGGAAACCCTAGCCGTAGAGCCCCTACCCAATCTAAATCTTAAATTAGTTGATTCAACCAACACTAAAAACCAAAAAAAATGGAGGACATGGGGGTGGTATTTGATTCACTTATGTGTGCATGGGTCATGATATTATTTAATATAATATATCTGGGTGCAACCACACTTTCAAAAACTACCTCAACCTTCCCCCATGGCTCTAGGTTAGGCCCTCACGAGAATTGAACCTTTCCCAATGGTGAAAAACTCCTCGTTTTCCACCATTGGATCCAACACTTTTG
>JZKD02S1062438.1:0-13247 GCA_000966675.3 Picea glauca | reverse complement strand
GCCCTCCAGGGCCATGCTTAAGTCGCTCCTGCTCTCGGTACTCCATGTCTAGGACCATGTGGGCCTCGAGACATGATCTCCTAGTTATCCCTAGATATCGGGGATAACAGGGCCCATAACCTGTTAGATAATAATGGATGTTCTCATTTAACCATAGACAATATAGCAATATTGTCACCCAACCATAGGTCGAAGCCATCCCCAAGCACCTTAACCTTGACAGAGAATCATTCTGGAAGCAAACCCTAGGCTAGATAGCCAAACAAAGGTAGCGCACCTTTCTCCAAGGATAGTGCACCAAGAAAGAGTAACAAAATCTTATCATAGAGTTCAAACCATAACCAAGAGATAGTCTAAGCCAAAACTGAAATTTGCTAGTTGCAGCAGCTGCAACAACATCTCTCCTCCAAACTTGTGCACAAATTGGCCAACTGCAGTGCGCACAAGTGTTGCTTCTGCAGTTCTGAGAATACTGGCCAGAATGAAGATTGGCCTCCTATATTTATACTATTTCTGGGAGACTGTCTAGGCCGACTTCTCATTATGGGTACTAATTCTTTAGTATATAACATTTCCTTTAGTCGACTTCTTTTCTTGGAGGCTAATAACCTAATACACGTCATTCTCTTGAGCCGACTTGTCTTCTAGGGTTATTAACCAATTAATTAGGGTTTCTTCTTGCTTCCCGAAATATTCTATTCTCGTCAGGTTTACACGTGGAGGTAAATACCTCCCGCAGCTACCATAATATCAACATAAGAGACCCAAGTGGTGGCACAACATCATTGGAGATGTTCGGATAGGTGAAATGATTGAGGGATGATCATTGAGAGGAAAGAGAAGATAAAGACCAAACATAGTCAACTTTTCTCTGATGGCCAATGTTTAGGAAATATATGAACCACAGTTGTTTGAGGAGGTGAAAGGGAGACCTGAATAGGAAAAGGACATGGCAACCAAACACAAGTGTTTGATGAACAATCAGACTTGGGACCTCGCAACTCTTCCACCAAGGAAGAAACCCATTGGCTGCAAATGGGTGTACAAGGTCAAGTACAAGGAAAATGGTACACTTGACAAGTACAAAGCACGGTTGGTTGCAAAAGGGTTCTCTCGGTGAGAAGGCATTGACTATGAGGAGACCTTTTCTCCTACAACAAAAATGGCTACCATCTGACTTGTTCTAGTCATAGCAGCACAATTTGGCTGGAAGGTCCAACATATGGACATGAAGAGTGCCTTCTTCAATGGTGATTTGCAGGAAGAGGTCTAAATGTATCAACCACAAGGTTCTCAAGTTTCAGGGAAGGAGGATCTGGTCTGTAGACTGAAGAAGGCTCTATATGGCCCGAAGAAGGGACCCAAGGCATGGTCTCCTTACATTAAGATTGACAGATACTTGGATGAACTTGGGGTTCCAACAGAGTCTTTCATATTCCAATATGTATGTCCAAAGAGTTGGTAATGATATCATCCATAGACTAGACATATATGTAGATAATATCATTATTACAGGTACTGAGGAAAGTGCTATAAAACATAGCAAATCCAATATGAGCAAAACTTTTGACATGATCAATTTAGGCCTCCTACACTATTGTTTAGGTGTAGAACTTTGGAAAACATGTAGCAACATTTTTATCTCAAAAACAAAATATGTCGAGAGTTTGTTTGACAGGTTCAAAATGACATATGAAAAATCTTGTCTACACCTATGGAGAAAGAGTCAAAACTTTCACCCAATACCGACTCTAAGGTGGTTAATTAGTCAATATATAGGCAACTAGTGAGTAGTTTGATATATCTTGCAACCACTAGACATTATTTGAGTTTCACTATGAGCTTCATTTCCATATTCATGGCAACGTTGAAGGTAAAGCACTAGACTATGATGAAGCAAGTGTTGTGATATGTGAAAGGGACGCTTTGACTTTGGCATTATGTATAGTAGAAGCAAAGACCCTCGATTGTGTGGGGATACAGATTCAGATTGGGTAGGTTCTATCAATGATAGAAAATCCACTTTTGGATATGTTTTCAGCCTTGCCACCGGTGCAATCACATGGACTAGCAAGAAGTAGCATACAATAGCCCTTTCATTCACAGAAGCAAATTTCGAAGAGCGGTGAAAGGAGCATGTGAGGCATTTTTGCTCAGAAGGATGTTATCAGATATGTAGATGTGGCAAATAGACCCAACACCATTGTTATGTGACAATCAAGGGGTGATCAAACTTGCCAAGAATCCAAGAATATGTAAAATTTTGAGATAAGCTTGGTGTAGTTAGTAGATTGACCATTAAGGGAGGGTGTTAAAGTAAATATTAACTTATAATGGTCAATTAAATATTAAACTTGGGCACTAATAGAGTCAACTTGACTTTAGATTATTTTATGCTTTTATGTTTTATTTCAATTTATTGTGTTTTGCAGGTCTATCCCACATTCATAAAGTGGATTGACTCAACTTGTTTTTTTTTGTTAACACAAACTGGAAATTTTTTCTTTATAAAAAGGGCACGACTGAGGCTGATGAGTACAAAAGAGAAGGTTGTCAAATAGACCAGATGCCAACATCATTGTTCTATCCATGTCCAAAATTTTCTTACAGAGCCTAAAATGTATATCAGTTAAACCAGATTCTATTCTATATCTAAGAGCCAACAAAACTTTCAAAAAAAGAAGTACATATCAGTTGTTGTGTAAAATCATGCTAGTGTTCTTCCTTTATCTCTGCCTATGTTGGAGTCTCCACAAACACGTTCAGATCAAGTAGCACCCTCCTTTATTTTGCCTCATGGATATCATGTTATCTCGAAGTCTGCTCAATCACTAACGCTTTTGAAGGGGAGGTCCTCGAATCCAATTGTCTTTGCATTGTTTCTCCCTGCCTGCGAAGGAAGTCCACTTCATCTTGGAGCTACCCAATTAACATTCGATGTTGAGCCAGGGTATCAAGAATGAACGAGATGGTCGAGCTGTGAGAGTCAACCTTGATAGAAAGACGTTGAGTGAAGGTAAGATTATCCTCCACAAATTCCGCCACCTCCTCTGCTTAGATCTACATATGCGCTTTTCCTTTGGCCATGATTATAATCGAGGTGTTGGAGTCAATTTCAACAATTGATGAGACTGCCACCAAGAGATTACTGACCGGGATTGCTAACACAGAATTCCAACCCTCGAACAACCAGGATTGCTAGAGAGAGATAGAGCTTAATTGCTTCCCAAGGAATCCACTACAGGTTTTTGTTAAACTTCATGTCTAAATNCCAAGCAGTCATCCGAAATGAAAGAAACCTAATGCATACATAAGAAGGTTATAATGATCAAATATGACACATACCATGATACCTCGGACCAATTACCTCATGGAGAAAGAGTCCTTTCCGATGCAAGTCCAAGCCGGTAGTGATGGAAACTGGTACTGCTGACAGGACAAAGCTGGCTGAGAAGAAGAAATATGGGCCCTCCAGGGCCATGCTTAAGTCGCTCCTGCTCTCGGTACTCCATGTCTAGGACCATGTGGGCCTCGAGACATGATCTCCTAGTTATCCCTAGATATCGGGGATAACAGGGCCCATAACCTGTTAGATAATAATGGATGTTCTCATTTAACCATAGACAATATAGCAATATTGTCACCCAACCATAGGTCGAAGCCATCCCCAAGCACCTTAACCTTGACAGAGAATCATTCTGGAAGCAAACCCTAGGCTAGATAGCCAAACAAAGGTAGCGCACCTTTCTCCAAGGATAGTGCACCAAGAAAGAGTAAAAAAATCTTATCATAGAGTTCAAACCATAACCAAGAGATAGTCTAAGCCAAATCTGAAATTTGCTAGTTGCAGCAGCTGCAACAACAACTCTCCTCCAAACTTGTGCACAAATTGGCCAACTGCAGTGCGCACAAGTGTTGCTTCTGCAGTTCTGAGAATATTGGCCAGAATGAAGATTGGCCTCCTGTATTTATACTATTTCTGGGAGACTTTCTAGGCCGACTTCTCATTATGGGTACTAATTCTTTAGTATATAACATTTCCTTTAGTCGACTTCTTTTCTTGGAGGCTAATAACCTAATACAAGTCATTCTCTTGACCCGACTTGTCTTCTAGGGTTATTAACCAATTAATTAGGGTTTCTTCTTGCTTCCCGAAATATTCTATTCTTGTCAGGTTTACACGTGGAGGTAAATACCTCCCGCAGCTACCATAATATCAACATAAGAGACCCAAGTGGTGGCACAACATCATTGGAGATGTTCGGATAGGTGAAATGATTGAGGGATGATCATTGAGAGGAAAGAGAAGATAAAGACCAAACATAGTCAACTTTTCTCTGATGGCCAATGTTTAGGAAATATATGAACCACAGTTGTTTGAGGAGGTGAAAGGGAGACCTGAATAGGAAAAGGACATGGCAACCAAACACAAGTGTTTGATGAACAATCAGACTTGGGACCTCGCAACTCTTCCACCAAGGAAGAAACCCATTGGCTGCAAATGGGTGTACAAGGTCAAGTACAAGGAAAATGGTACACTTGACAAGTACAAAGCACGGTTGGTTGCAAAAGGGTTCTCTCGGTGAGAAGGCATTGACTATGAGGAGACCTTTTCTCCTACAACAAAAATGGCTACCATCTGACTTGTTCTAGTCATAGCAGCACAATTTGGCTGGAAGGTCCAACATATGGACATGAAGAGTGCCTTCTTCAATGGTGATTTGCAGGAAGAGGTCTAAATGTATCAACCACAAGGTTCTCAAGTTTCAGGGAAGGAGGATCTGGTCTGTAGACTGAAGAAGGCTCTATATGGCCCGAAGAAGGGACCCAAGGCATGGTCTCCTTACATTAAGATTGACAGATACTTGGATGAACTTGGGGTTCCAACAGAGTCTTTCATATTCCAATATGTATGTCCAAAGAGTTGGTAATGATATCATCCATAGACTAGACATATATGTAGATAATATCATTATTACAGGTACTGAGGAAAGTGCTATAAAACATAGCAAATCCAATATGAGCAAAACTTTTGACATGATCAATTTAGGCCTCCTACACTATTGTTTAGGTGTAGAACTTTGGAAAACATGTAGCAACATTTTTATCTCAAAAACAAAATATGTCGAGAGTTTGTTTGACAGGTTCAAAATGACATATGAAAAATCTTGTCTACACCTATGGAGAAAGAGTCAAAACTTTCACCCAATACCGACTCTAAGGTGGTTAATTAGTCAATATATAGGCAACTAGTGAGTAGTTTGATATATCTTGCAACCACTAGACATTATTTGAGTTTCACTATGAGCTTCATTTCCATATTCATGGCAACGTTGAAGGTAAAGCACTAGACTATGATGAAGCAAGTGTTGTGATATGTGAAAGGGACGCTTTGACTTTGGCATTATGTATAGTAGAAGCAAAGACCCTCGATTGTGTGGGGATACAGATTCAGATTGGGTAGGTTCTATCAATGATAGAAAATCCACTTTTGGATATGTTTTCAGCCTTGCCACCGGTGCAATCACATGGACTAGCAAGAAGTAGCATACAATAGCCCTTTCATTCACAGAAGCAAATTTCGAAGAGCGGTGAAAGGAGCATGTGAGGCATTTTTGCTCAGAAGGATGTTATCAGATATGTAGATGTGGCAAATAGACCCAACACCATTGTTATGTGACAATCAAGGGGTGATCAAACTTGCCAAGAATCCAAGAATATGTAAAATTTTGAGATAAGCTTGGTGTAGTTAGTAGATTGACCATTAAGGGAGGGTGTTAAAGTAAATATTAACTTATAATGGTCAATTAAATATTAAACTTGGGCACTAATAGAGTCAACTTGACTTTAGATTATTTTATGCTTTTATGTTTTATTTCAATTTATTGTGTTTTGCAGGTCTATCCCACATTCATAAAGTGGATTGACTCAACTTGTTTTTTTTTGTTAACACAAACTGGAAATTTTTTCTTTATAAAAAGGGCACGACTGAGGCTGATGAGTACAAAAGAGAAGGTTGTCAAATAGACCAGATGCCAACATCATTGTTCTATCCATGTCCAAAATTTTCTTACAGAGCCTAAAATGTATATCAGTTAAACCAGATTCTATTCTATATCTAAGAGCCAACAAAACTTTCAAAAAAAGAAGTACATATCAGTTGTTGTGTAAAATCATGCTAGTGTTCTTCCTTTATCTCTGCCTATGTTGGAGTCTCCACAAACACGTTCAGATCAAGTAGCACCCTCCTTTATTTTGCCTCATGGATATCATGTTATCTCGAAGTCTGCTCAATCACTAACGCTTTTGAAGGGGAGGTCCTCGAATCCAATTGTCTTTGCATTGTTTCTCCCTGCCTGCGAAGGAAGTCCACTTCATCTTGGAGCTACCCAATTAACATTCGATGTTGAGCCAGGGTATCAAGAATGAACGAGATGGTCGAGCTGTGAGAGTCAACCTTGATAGAAAGACGTTGAGTGAAGGTAAGATTATCCTCCACAAATTCCGCCACCTCCTCTGCTTAGATCTACATATGCGCTTTTCCTTTGGCCATGATTATAATCGAGGTGTTGGAGTCAATTTCAACAATTGATGAGACTGCCACCAAGAGATTACTGACCGGGATTGCTAACACAGAATTCCAACCCTCGAACAACCAGGATTGCTAGAGAGAGATAGAGCTTAATTGCTTCCCAAGGAATCCACTACAGGTTTTTGTTAAACTTCATGTCTAAATGAAAAGAACGAGCTTAGAACCAATTAAAATGGAAGATGGAGAGGCAAGGCTTACCGAAGACCGGATGCGCAAATGGATTCACAGAGGAGTAGGCTTCAACCACAAAGGAGATCGGGTGAAGAAGACACCTTGGATATTTCTACCAAATGAATTCAATTGGCCAAGAACTAGCCTCCTTATCATCCATCGTTGATAATTCTGATTCTGAGACGAGATGGGTGATTTTTGCACCTTGGTTATGAGATAAATAACATGACCCCCATTCTGATATTGATCTCAAAACTAAAGCATGCATTTATTCACGATCCTATACAATTTCCCACACTCTAAGAGTCCAAATGTATCTGTCATGACCTATACTTCCAAGTGTCGCATCAGATCTTTCTGACACACCTCATGTGTGCTTGTCAGTGAAATCATCACAAGGGGTGGAACACACTCTCGTCGTACTTCTTGTAATAAATTTGTAGAGGCCAAAGTACCATCACCACAGAGAAGGGTCCAATTCACAACTGGGAGCATGATTATTAGAGAACACCACCAGACCATCCCCGCGAGCGAGAACTAAATGAAACGTCTTCGCAAAATCCCTCGAGTTCTTAAACCTGGAGCCTAGGTTTGCATGTCATGTTGACGTGTCCTTCCCTTTATAACATCTACATGGGCCCTACATTCCCAAGACCTTTGCGATGCTTCTATAATTAGGGGGGGGGGGGCTACAAATTTTTCTCTTGCTTGGAACCTCAAAGAACTAGGAGCCATACCAATTTCTTTGTTTTCCATTTTGTCTGCTTCTTGATTATTTTCTCTTAGGACGTGAAAGAATTTGGGTGTGGTATTGGATAGGAGAAGATGTATTCTTTCAATAATTCTCTCTATCTTAGCATGTTTGGGAACCGACTCTGTGACAAGGTATCTAATGGTATTTTTGGAGTCCCCCACAATATAAATTTGGCTAATTTGCTCTGCCTGCATCAACAATAAGCCTTGGTATACCGCATAGGCTTCGACCACATTATTTGATGCAACGCCCAAGTTCTAGGAAAAGTTCATATCTCGAGTTCGTCTAAGGTTGTACAACACTCCTCCCGCAATTGCCTCCCCAGGGATTGACTCGACTTGTTTGTAATCCTATATAAGAAATTTTTTGCTTTCTCATCAAGCAATACAATAGAAAGAACTTATTCGAGTTATCTTGGTATATTTATGTGCACAATTTTCGTAATAAAGGAAATATATTAAAAGGTCACATTGACATACTATATCGGTATATAGAATCATTTGAAAGAATATTAGAACTAACCAAAGGTCACAAGGTGATAACAATCGAATATAAGTCGAGGAGAAAACATGACTAGTGACACAAGGCAGTTTTTATAAAGATTAAAGTCTAAATATTTTTCAAAGATTTGTATGGTAATTCTAGTAAAACTCGTTTAGTATGAATGCACTAAAATTTAAGGGTATAATCAATTAAAAAAGTCCCTAAGTCCCACTTCAAAGTTATAAAAGGACCAATTCAAAGTAAGGATGAGGGGTATTTAATAGTGTTTGGAAATTTCTAAGGCGATATTAAATTATTTTTCACTAAAACACAAAAGTTACAAGGAAATATAATATTCAAAGTTTCTTAAAAAAACATATATAAGGAGAAAAATTATCAAGAAAAATAAAGCTATTGTTTTAAAAAAATTTAAGAGATCATGGTATTATCGACGAAAATAACTATGACGATACAAGAACAAATAGATCAAATTATATCGAAACTTGAGCAAAGTAAATTCCCCAAAAATAAAGACAATCACTTAACACAAGAAGTGGTAAATGACAAGAAAGAACATGTAGCTCAATAATTGAAGAAAACCAAATCCGATTTGCAAGTCAAGCACCAAACACCACTCTTGCAAGGCACTACAATCCAATGCACCCAAAAATCAGAATTGAAAGATCAAGGTAACTCGCAAAAAAAGAATTAGACAACATACTAGTGAAACAATAACAAAATAAGAAATCTGCTTGAACAAATCAGGGGGCTAAAAGAGGAGAAAACAAAGAACCAAGACATGAAAAAAGTCAACAAATCGGAAAATGAAAAACTTTCACAACCAATGAATCATAATCAAAACCTACTTACACAAATTAAGAAGCTTAAGAACAAAAGGAAGCTGCAACAATGTCAAGTGGTTGTAGCTCAATTGGTTGGGGTGGGGAATTTTTTCCTCCCCACCCAGGTTCAAGTCTCATCTATGCGACATGATGCTTTTTGTGAGCCAAATATTCTTGAAATACTTGACCCTCCTATGTTCTTTGAATTTCGAGGAGGGGGGAGGTTACTATGGATGTAGCGAGCTTCGCGTTGTGAACCACAATGGAAAAAAAAGGAAGTTGCAACAAGAAAACATAAAACAACTTACCAAGAAAGAATCATTGATTGATAAAGAAACAATGACCAATCCCATTGAAATATAGAAGTCTTCAATTGTAACAAACCATACTGTAGAGAAAGGAATCAATACAATTCCAAATGGAATCTTATCAACCAAAATTTCATCAAAAGTATCAAAAAACAAGGTTTTCAAAATTTAGACACAAGACACAAAAATGTCTTATCATTGTTGAAATAATGTAGCTGCAAAGTGTATTCTTATTNATTTGATATATTATTCATTGGATCAATCCCCATTGTGAATTGATCATGTCGGCTATTGTAAAAGGACCAAATCCCCTTTTGCGGATTGGTCATAATATAATTGTAATAGGCAAAAAAAGAAGTTGGCCCTAGAATATATCAAAGAGGCCCCGGAATAAAATAAAGGTGGTTATAACCACCCAGATTAAGAAGTCGGCCCTGCCAGTGAAGAGACACTTCACACGTGTCAGTCTTGTATAAATAAGGAGGCTAGTGCCTCACTTAGACACACACTCACTTGCTCATTGAGAGACAAGTTTCAGAATTGCAGTTGGAGAAGAAAGAGAGAGAGTAGTGCATCTTTGGGAGAGGATCTTCTGTATTAGCTTGAGTTATCTCTTGACATTGTATTGGCTATCTATAATAAGGAAGTTTTGTTGGGTTTTCTTCCCCTAAAGGATTTCCCAGGATAAATGATGTGTCTCTTGTGATTGTGTATTTCTCAGTGATCTTATCTTATGTTGTTGTTATCTATTGAAATGCAAAGAACTATAATAATGGTTTAAACATTAACATGGTATCAGAGCCAAGCTGAAGAAAACATCTTTCACAAGAGTGAAAAACGTCACCGTTGTCGTACATGCAAATTAGGGATTTTTGATGGTGAAATTTTTCGGCCCTAAAACGATCTAGAAAAGTGTGCCCTCCCCCAAGGATTACTTTTTCACTCTCAGCACACCTTTTCAGTGACTAGATCTCCCGGAAAGTGAAACCCTAGTTTCACAAAGTACCAGAAAACCAGAGTATCAGAAGTACCAGAGTACTAGAAGTACCAAAAAACCAGAAGCATCAGTCCAGAAATCCGCAGATCAAGTTTGAGGGGGTAAAAGTTGGATTTTCTCAGATCCAAGCACACCAGGCTACTTGCCTCAGCCAAGCGCATCTCCTAGTAAGTTCAAAATTTGATTTTGAGCACTTTATTTTTTTGGTCATTTTCCTAGCTCCAAGTAGAAGATGTCTGCAAGCACGAAGCTTGCTGAAAAACTAGAAGGCGTGGAAAAATTTCGTGCTTGGAAGTATAGGATCAGCCTGATCCTTGAAGAGAATTACCTAGCAAGATTCGTCAAAGAAGAAGTATCGGAACTTGACGATGCAGAAGAAAATGGATTGTATAAGCTAAATGGTCACTCAGAGGCTGCCATAACCCACGCCATTTAAAACTCATGTGAACTTTGGCATAGAAGATTAGCTCACATCAATTACAAGGCGCTACCATACATATGCAAAGTTGTTACGGGTCTACCAGAATTCAAAATTGACCATGAAGGCGTGTGCAATGGATGTGCGCAAGGGAAGAACATCAAGAACCCTTTTCTTAAGAGAGACAGCAAAGCAGAAGGAGTCCTAGAGCTCATTCATTCATATGTATGTGGTCCAATGCCATCGTCCTCCATTAGTGGGTATGTATACTATGTATCATTTATTGATGATTATTCTCGTAAGACCTGGGTGTATTTTTTGAAATCTAAAGATGAAGTATTCAACAAGTTCAAGGAATTCAAAGCCTTGATAGAGAACCTTTCCGAAAGAAATATCAAGATACTTAGGTCAGATAATGGAGGATAATATACCTCAAAAGAGTTTGTAAGCTTCTGCAAAGATGTTGGGATCAAGAAGGAACTCACAACTCCCTATAATCCTCAACAAAATGGTGTCGTTGAACGAAAGAACAGAACAATAATGGAAGTTGTGAAGACTATGATGCATGATCAAGATCTTCCAATGTGCTTATGGGCAAAAGCAACAATCGTTATAACAAGATTTGTCGCACCATTGCTATCTTGCACAGAGGGCCTTTTTCCATTTCCCTATGTAGACTTATCAACCCCTTTTTGATAAATCCAGAGCCAAAAATATATATTTTTCTGCATATACGCTCTCTAACTGCTTTNATTTGATATATTATTCATTGGATCAATCCCCATTGTGAATTGATCATGTCGGCTATTGTAAAAGGACCAAATCCCCTTTTGCGGATTGGTCATAATATAATTGTAATAGGCAAAAAAAGAAGTTGGCCCTAGAATATATCAAAGAGGCCCCGGAATAAAATAAAGGTGGTTATAACCACCCAGATTAAGAAGTCGGCCCTGCCAGTGAAGAGACACTTCACACGTGTCAGTCTTGTATAAATAAGGAGGCTAGTGCCTCACTTAGACACACACTCACTTGCTCATTGAGAGACAAGTTTCAGAATTGCAGTTGGAGAAGAAAGAGAGAGAGTAGTGCATCTTTGGGAGAGGATCTTCTGTATTAGCTTGAGTTATCTCTTGACATTGTATTGGCTATCTATAATAAGGAAGTTTTGTTGGGTTTTCTTCCCCTAAAGGATTTCCCAGGATAAATGATGTGTCTCTTGTGATTGTGTATTTCTCAGTGATCTTATCTTATGTTGTTGTTATCTATTGAAATGCAAAGAACTATAATAATGGTTTAAACATTAACATGGTATCAGAGCCAAGCTGAAGAAAACATCTTTCACAAGAGTGAAAAACGTCACCGTTGTCGTACATGCAAATTAGGGATTTTTGATGGTGAAATTTTTCGGCCCTAAAACGATCTAGAAAAGTGTGCCCTCCCCCAAGGATTACTTTTTCACTCTCAGCACACCTTTTCAGTGACTAGATCTCCCGGAAAGTGAAACCCTAGTTTCACAAAGTACCAGAAAACCAGAGTATCAGAAGTACCAGAGTACTAGAAGTACCAAAAAACCAGAAGCATCAGTCCAGAAATCCGCAGATCAAGTTTGAGGGGGTAAAAGTTGGATTTTCTCAGATCCAAGCACACCAAGCTACTTGCCTCAGCCAAGCGCATCTCCTGGTAAGTTCAAAATTTGATTTTGAGCACTTTTATTTTTTGGTCATTTTCCTAGCTCCAAGTAGAAGATGTCTGCAAGCACGAAGCTTGATGACAAACTAGAAGGCGTGGAAAAATTTCGTGCTTGGAAGTATAGGATCAGCCTGATCCTTGAAGAGAATTACCTAGCAAGATTCGTCAAAGAAGAAGTACCGGAACCTGACGATGCAGAAGAAAATGGATTGTATACGCTAAATGGTCACTCAGAGGCTGCCATAACCCACACCATTTAAAACTCATGTGAACTTTGGCATAGAAGATTAGCTCACGTCAATTACAAGGCGCTACCATACATATGCAAAGTTGTCACAGGTCTACCAGAATTCAAAATTGACCATGAAGGCGTGTGCAATGGATGTGCACAAGGGAAGAACATCAAGAACCCTTTTCTTAAGAGAGATAGCAAAGCAGAAGGAGTCCTAGAGCTCATTCATTCATATGTATGTGGTCCAATGCCATCGTCCTCCATTAGTGGGTATGTATACTATGTATCATTTATTGATGATTATTCTCGTAAGACCTGGGTGTATTTTTTGAAATCTAAAGATGAAGTATTCAACAAGTTCAAGGAATTCAAAGCCTTGATAGAGAACCTTTCCGAAAGAAATATCAAGATACTTAGGTCAGATAATGGAGGAGAATATACCTCAAAAGAGTTTGTGAGCTTCTGCAAAGATGTTGGGATCAAGAAGGAACTCACAACTCCCTATAATCCTCAACAAAATGGTGTCGCTGAACGAAAGAACAGAACAATAATGGAAGTTGTGAAGACTATGATGCATGATCAAGATCTTCCAATGTGCTTATGGGCAAAAGCAACAATTGTTATAACAAGATTTGTCGCACCATTTCTATCTTGCACAGAGGGCCTTTTTCCATTTCCCTATGTAGACTTATCAACCCCTTTTTGATAAATCCAGAGCCAAAAATATATATTTTTCTGCATATACGCTCTCTAACTGCTTT
>JZKD02S1062427.1:0-13247 GCA_000966675.3 Picea glauca | reverse complement strand
GGGGGGGGCGAGGGGGAGAAAATGGGGAAGAGAGAGAAATATGGGAAGAGGGAGACAAGGAGAGAGGGGAAGAGGGGGAAGAGAGAGAGGGATATGGAGAGTGGGCTGGGGAGTGTGTGAGATATACATATATAGATAGAGAGAGATTTATTTGGTGTTAACAAGAATGTCATTGCGTTCCTATTCCTAATAATGTGCACACATTTTAGGAATTTGCACACACTTTAGGAATGTGCACGCACTTTCAGAATGTGCATGCGCTTTAGGAACACACACGCTCTTTTGGAACATGCGTGCATTATTTTCATTTTGATTTTTTTTCGATTGAGAGATACAACTCTTGCATAGCCATTTCATTAGTTGGCTTCCTTGGATTTAGGTTCAAGATGAAAAACCTAGTGGTTTGGTCTACAAATACATAAAAAGATCCATTTTCATGAATACCTCTCTATATCTTTGTTTTTGACGTTATATTCCAGATATACAATTTTCTTTTAAAATTAATATTGCTTACTATTTTTAATCTATTTTTGTCTTGACATATATCAAAATCTTAAAATACATAATTCTTTTATTTATGCTATAACTTTTTGTCAACTTAAGCATTTTTTTTCAATGAGTTATACACGGCACTATAAGAGACCAATATCTACAATAAATTTAAAAAAAAATACACCACACTATAACAACATGTTCTCTACAATTGTACTTTCGAAGAAATTTTATTGTTAAGGTATTCAATACCTACACAAAGGGAGACATATACTTTCTATTTTGTTGGAAAAATAACATACAATTATTAGAAAAACTCAAATTTCACATTGTTATTCACAATTTCTATAAACAAAAGTTATATATTTGGAAAGATAGTTCAATTTCCTACATTTAATCATTTTACACCATATTCAAATTCATTGTAAAAGTACCCCCAATAATCCCTCCAAGTTTTTCCATATTTACATTGCCACTAACTATGATGAGAAACCATCATTAACTTGCACTCACCCTTGAATTAACTTTAACATTCTCACATTATTATTTTAATTTATACATATTTATTAAGACAAATTAAATTTGAAAATTTTATTTTAAAATAACTAAATCTATTAATTATAAAATATCTAAAACCACTTGATCTTGAATTCTAATACAACAAGAAGAATTGTTGAGCAACAAGTCCCTGCCCAAAAAAAAAAAAAAAAAGTGTTTAAACATAATACTAATCCAAACATATGTATGCTGCTATATTAAATATGTTGTTTCTTTTAAGTAAAACATGTTATAAGTATTTAGTGGTATAAGCTAATAAAAAATTAATAAAAAAAGTGGCTTAAAAATAAATTAAACTTGACCGAGAAAGCTACGTGATGCAACTAACATAAAATTATAAATTATAAAAGGTTAGGCACTATCAAAAGAAAATGCCTCAAATTTGGATGGTAACTGACTTATCAAAAGGTTAGGCCCTATCAAAAGAAAATGCCTCAAAACGCGAGGATGGTAACTGACTTATCAATTTGAAAATCCAGCAACCCAAAACAAACTTAGAATTAAATATTGTATGTCAGATATTTTGTTAAATATTAAGTAATTTTATTCTTTCCGGGTTCGTTAAGAACTGTCCGATGAGCTCCAAGAATTGTCGGTCTTCTTACGACTACAGGCGATCGAGGGACTTTTGATTGCAACATAAATGGTAAAAAATGGTGGCAACAGAAATGGTAAAAAATGGTCAATATATCCAGAATGTCTTATTCTTGTAAAGATAAAATTCCATAAAACTCTATGGAATAATATAATTAAATTTTATATTATATAATAAAGTAATTGTTTGTTAATATTTTATTTATTTTTTATATAATTTTTTCATTTAAGATGTTAGTAACCATGATTTTGAAATATAAGATGTAAAAGATGACATTTTATGAATGCTATGTATGTGGTTATACAGCCGTACTAAAATCGTGCACTTTATAATAAAAATATATGGGAATAACGTGTAAATCATATGATTCAACTGATTGGAATAAACTGTAAAGAATTAGTTGAACGATATTTAAACGGCGAGACAAAAGCACCCAGAGACATTTTAATACTAAAATGAATCAAGGATACCAATGATACTCATGAAATGATACTCATGAGAGAATATTTTTTTTAATAACTTACAACCGGATTTACCAAATTGGCTTCTTTGATCAGTTGCAAAGATTTTTTTAATAACTTACAACCATATTTACCAATTAACCACTGAATCAAATTCATACTTGGAAATCTGAAAAGACAAGACATTCTCATACACAGGAAATCTGAAAAGACAAGACATTCTCATAGAGTGTATGAGACATCATATCCATTTGAAAAGGACGAGTAGACCCACGTCTGGGAAGCTTTAACTAGACAATATGACTGCACAATACACTCGTTAATGTTTTTCACACGATCACAGCACACAGAAGCGATGTTTCCTTTTGCGAATAGATTACTATATTCCCTAGGAAAAACCAAATAGATTACTATATTCCCTACCAACCAGAAGGAAAGGGACTACTAAGTTTAGGAATAGAAAATGTTGATTTGTAACTTAGATACTTTTAGTAAGATACATACATATATTAAGAAATTTCTCTTCGTACATGTAATTTTATAAATTTGTACAAATTCTTAAATTATATCATTTTATACAATTTTTACATAAAATGGTATAAAAGTCATTTTAACATTTTAAATTAATCTATTAATTATTTTAATTTATAAATATTTATCAAATAAAATAAAATTTTTATATTTTTATATATCATAGTAAATTAAATTTTAAGACTAAATCTATAACAAAATATGTTGAGTTAATTTTCACCATTTGAACTTATTATCTTAATTCATAATCATTTATTATGACAAATTAAAATTAAAAAGTTTATTTTATTTTAGTCAAATTTATTAATTATAAAATATTTAAAATCATTTTATGTTCAATTTTATTACAATAAGTGTATGAATAGAAAATGTTGAGTTATAACGCTAACACTAGAGAGATGTATTATATGCAAATTTAGCTGGATTTCTAACAAATGTCCCTCAAAAATATACATGAAAAAGGAAAAAAAAAAACTTAGTACATTTAGACTACTACTTTCCAAGATACTACTACTCTAAATTCTAAATAAATTTGCATCTTCCATATTAGTGTAGGAGGCATAACTTAGACTACTACTTTCCAAGATACTACTACTCTAAATTCTAAATAAATTTGCATCTTCCATATTAGTGTAGGAGGCATAACTTTTGCATACTTTTACATATGAACTCGGATTGATGCACAGTGTGGACCCTTGGAAATTTATTAGAGTGTAGAATACCCTCAAGGAGGTGGGAACATGTTATGAACACTAGAACCCCAAAAAATGTCATTTAATTCCTCAAAATGGATTTGGAAGGTTCCAAACCCCAATTTTTCAAACTGGGACCTTCCACTAAAATAAACCTGCAAGCTGATTCCTCTAATTTTTTTGCTCTAAAAGAATTTAGATAGACGAAAAATAATATATGATCTAATACAGATCATACTTCTCCATTTACGAAGGATTTTGGTCCCCAAAATAGTTACTGAAGAGGAGAGGACTTTTGCTGACACAACCACTTGAGAGGAAATTTTTCATCCACCTTCTCCCTAGAGTATMACTTTACTTTTCCTAGAAGTTGYCCTTTAAACCCAATMWATCAAAGGTCATGTTTCCCATGTATTATAGTTCTCGATCGCTTCTGCAAAACTATGTCCTTTGCTAACTCTTCCTGGGCATMTGATGCTAAGTATTCTATGGAAGGTAGCACATGCTCCTCCTCCTGATCCAACATGGAAGACTCATAGAGTTTGAGATTCCCCATATTCACCACTAAGTAAATGTATGTGTATGGGGATAGATTGAGTCTGTAGGTATTATCTCCCACCTTTTCTAATATCAAAAAATGATTTTATCGCAAAGCCTTGATCTTCTTACCAGTGTTAGAGAAAAAAGGATGATAGAGAAGTAAAATAAAATAGATTCGAAAATAAAACATAAAAGATAAAAAATACAATAGAGACACATATATGTGGTTCACCCGATATGGGCTACGTCCACGAGAGAAATTATCAGTCCTTCCTTTATTATTATACAACAAATGAAGGGATACAACCTACAACACACCCATTGTAACTTCTTCTTCTTTTTCTCACAGTCTCCTCTCTCATGATGCAATATTCACTCTCATTCACTAACCGCAATACAATTCCATCATACATGAAAGATGGTTTCCTTTTAGGGAAAATAACCCTAACATAAATTCTACCATCAGATTTGTGACCTTATAATGAACAATCCAAATTGACTACAAAATTACAATATTTTACGAGGAAATTTTCCCAAAAAAATCTCTTCGGGTGCACTACCCCGAAACACCTACCAAGGGGGGCTCCAAAATGTGTTTCCCCCCCTCACAAAATATGTGGGGCAGAAAGCACCACCACACCCCCCTATTGGACATGAATTTTGGATAAGAATAACTGAGTTTTGGGAGCTGCGCTATAACAAAGGAAAGAGTAAAAGGAAGGACCAGAGCATGCGACAAGGGCACATTTTGTAGCGTAGAAGTAGGAAAAGCATCAATTTAGCACAAAACTAGAAAAATCAGTAGTTCAATGCAAAAGAAGGAAAATCAACAGGTCGAAGAAAAAGTAGGAAGAATGGTTATGACCCATTAGGGTTTTGGGGGATAAGTTGTTATTAGGGTTTTTATCCCTACTTCTTTGAATAAATATGTAAATGGTCGAGAAATATTAGGTTGATGTTGTTGAGAGTAAGAGATTAGGATGTTCATGATTGATGAAGAGAGTTTATGCAGAGATAGGCTTTCACTACAGAGCGGCTTGGAAGGTTTGGGGATTATAATATGTTATATTTTTTATAAGCACAGTGCGCAAGCCTAAGGTGGTTATTGCATGAAGATTAATCTAAGAAGACAACCATTTCGGACGTATCCCAAGGATTAGGTGAACCATGTTAAAATCACTTGTCTAATGTATTTGTTGATGTGATTATTCATGGATTTTATGTTTATTCATGATTAGGATAGATATATTTATCATATGATTGATGCACAATAATAATGAATTATTCAATGGGTTAGTTACATCACGATCTATATTATATTATTTCTACATACTAGGGTTTAGGGTATTGAATGAATCTTGGATGGGTTAATGTTGCACAACAGTTCTGGTAAAAGTAATGAATTGTTAGTTAATGGAAGCTACACATAGGATTTGTTGAATGATAAAAGGATATTGAATAAGGATAATGCACACAAGGTGAATAAGTATTAATGGTTATGCATATAGCCTCACATCCCCTCATATCTGCAGAAACTTAGTTCCTACATCCCTAGAAGATGCCTCGGGTGAGACTTCACTTGCATGCAGGTGATGTTGAAAGGGTCGGTATCTAAATGGTTTTTTTGGTTGAATAACTTGAACATGTGGTCTTATAATCATGTGCCAATAAATGTTTATGTTGTTGGGACTCAGAGTCTGTAATTGAAGGATTTTTTTGGAGATTCACTAAGAAAGAGATCCTCGAATCGATGGAAAGGAAAGAGCGACAATTTTTCCAAAGAGAGAATAGAAACCCTCAGATCAGTGATGAACAATGGGTGTAAAGGTATGTGTACATAGATCTACATGATATTTTATTTGGTTAATTTCTAAATATTCTAGTTGAATGGTTAGAAAGGTTACTGGAGAATATGAGAGGATACCGAAATGTAGCTCCAAGGAACTGGACCCCTGAGTTGGTAAGATAATTGAATTTTGTAAGAAATACTACTTTTTGCCTAGTTCATTTCTGGTTGAATAGCATACTGAGGGGTTATAGTATATAATTTGTAGTAGATTGTACTGCGTTGCATAATTTCGTAGAAAGGGATTTCTCCAAGGGCCTGTGCGAAAGGTTTCTGAAATAATTGGGTACCTAGATAAAGATGTTGTTGTGAGACAAATGTGTGATGATGATGGAATCTGATTGATAAAGGGATTCACACACATAAGGGAACTGGGGGATGACTAGGGGATGGTTTGAATGTAGGAAGGAATGAAGAAAGAAATTAATAAGGAAGGGAGGGACTGAGGATGAAGAGAAATGAAGAAGGTGTATCATAAGATTAAGATGAATTTGGAGTACTACGCAGTGGAAGAATATACAAGAGGTTGAAAATTGGGGCTGAGGAAGGAGAGTTACGTAATGAGTATAGAAGAGAGAACCTTGTGAAATAATCCAGATTATAGAAATACCAGGAACATAAGGAGAGGGAGAGGATGCTCAGTTCATTCCTATAATAGAATATTCGTTAATTCCTACTCAGGTTGGATCCTGCGTTGAACCCACAACCCCGTGTGCATCACCTGGATCTAAAATAAAATTTGAAGATTTTTCAAAAGCACTTATATTTAGTGGAGTAAGTCATAATAGTTGTATCCAAATCAATGGAAGCAGTGCATCGATTCATAATCATCCAAAAACACCGAGGGGAACACCATGGAAGGGGTAGACAATACATTGAGAATTATTGAGTTCTAGGGAGCTCGGTCGGAGGACCCAGAACAACATCTATTTGTATGTGAGATAATTTGGGCTACAAGGAATTTCCAGGATGAGGCCACAAATTTTTCACACTTGGAAATGATGTTGAGAGGCTGCACATTAGTCTACTACATGAAACTGCATAGTACTACACCATTAGATCAAGCAAGGACATTGGAAGGAATTCGACAAGTGTTATCAAAAGAGTTCAAGAAGTTGAAATATGAGTCATGATAAATTATAGAGTTGAAGGAAATCAAACAAGTGCAGACTAAGTCAACTTAGGACTATGATAAAATATTTAAGGATTTGATGGGTAGATTGAAATTCCAAATTCCATATCAACAACATAGAGAACGATTTATTGTAGAACTATTGCCACACATTCTCTACCCATTGATACAATAAAAGGTTGCATCGCATATTGGAGATTTAGATATTGTGATGAAGTTGGAAGAATCTCCAGTAGGGGATGGTGTGGCGATGGCTCAATTCTAGACATAGTTAGCTCCCTTGATAATCTAATTAGTGGAGATTATGAAAGGAAAGGAGAAAAGGGAAAAAGTATGGTGTATCACGTGTAGGAATGAATGAAACCATAAGGAAAAATTCCCATCCTTTGCGTAGTATTTGGCGACTGGAACACTGAATCCATTACTAGGAGTAGGGTGCTGTGAAATATGCAAGAAATGGGGGAATGCTCCACCTAATTGTCCATTGTTGCAGAAATATTAGAGTATGCCCTGGAATTTATTTTGTAAATTTTGCAAGTCAGTAGGGCACAAAGAAAAGGAATACCATGCATTAGACCTAATGAGAGAGCACACTTCAGAGATATATATAATCCAGGAGGAAAATATTGCGACAGAAGGAGGTGTTCCATAGTATAACAATCAAAGAGGATTTATTCTAGGAGGTTGAGGAGGATTTGGAAGAGGATGAGGTAGAGGGGGTTTTGGTAGAGGAGGTAGAGGACTAATAATATTCTACAATTGTAACCAACCAGGACACTTAGCTCGTGACTACTTGAATCCTTGTACAACCTACATGTATTGTATAGAATTGGATCATGCGATAGAATACTATCCACAATTACTTGCAAAGTAGCAAGAACGAGGGAATTAGAACCAAAACCCTAATCGGAAAATACAAAATATATCAATAGAAAATCATGAGGAAGGACCCAAAATAACATTTCTCACCAGTGGAGGAGCTAGGAAAGGGTATGATAGAGGGACATAGATTGAGCAATGGGTGAAGAAATCAATAGGACCTATCCTGGCATTTGACCCACAACAAGAAAAAAAGACGTATAAACAAATAAGGAAGGAGATACTAGGACTAGATTGGATAACATTGACATCATTTGCACCTCCTATGGTTGATATGTCTTTAGTCTATAATCGTACTATCCCAGAAAGGCCACTTCAACAAGTAAGTACTTTGAAAGAATTTATGAAGACCTGTTTCGAATTGATGAAAGATGAAACCGCTTTGAGTTCATTGCATGGAATGATTTATCATTGCCCGCAAGAAAGGGAAGTTCCTACCACGCAGAGGGTAGTGAGTTAGGTACTGCAAAAAAATAGGACAAGGAGAGAGTTCATATTAAGTGTGTAGATTGGGGACTATGACATGGACAATGTCATTTTAGACTTGGGTTCTGATGTAAATGTTTTACCGAAGAAAACATGGGAAATGATGGGGAATTCAGAGTTAATTTAGTCTCCCATCTATTTAATATTGGTGAACCAACACAAGATAGTTCTAATTGGATGATTTTTAGGGGTACTTGTGAATATAAATGGGGTGCACAGAATAGAACATTTCAAAGTCATCGAGATCATGGATGATACTCAGCCATATCCAACACTAATGGGGATTTAATGGGCCTATGAAAATCAGGATATTATTAATCTTAAGAAAATGGAAATGATCTTTGAAGTAAGGGACTTGAAGGTTACCACATCCTTGGATCTGACATAAATAAAAAGGTATATAGAACCAGCCAAAGGGAACGAAATTGATAACTTGTGTAGCATGACTACATGAATGTATGACTACGTTAATTTGAATGAAGATGGGGCACTAATTTGGAGAAGCATTAGCTCATGTGCATTATATTGAGAGGAAGTTTTGGAACACTGGCAGCAAAGGATGCATGAAGTATCAACCAGANGATAAATTATAGAGTTGAAGGAAATCAAACAAGTGCAGACTAAGTCAACTTAGGACTATGATAAAATATTTAAGGATTTGATGGGTAGATTGAAATTCCAAATTCCATATCAACAACATAGAGAACGATTTATTGTAGAACTATTGCCACACATTCTCTACCCATTGATACAATAAAAGGTTGCATCGCATATTGGAGATTTAGATATTGTGATGAAGTTGGAAGAATCTCCAGTAGGGGATGGTGTGGCGATGGCTCAATTCTAGACATAGTTAGCTCCCTTGATAATCTAATTAGTGGAGATTATGAAAGGAAAGGAGAAAAGGGAAAAAGTATGGTGTATCACGTGTAGGAATGAAGGACACCATAAGGAAGAATTCCCATCCTTTGCGTAGTATTTGGCGACTGGAACACTGAATCCATTACTAGGAATAGGGTGCTGTGAAATATGCAAGAAATGGGGGAATGCTCCACCTAATTGTCCATTGTTGCAGAAATATTAGAGTATGCCCTAGAATTTATTTTGTAAATTTTGCAAGTCAGTAGGGCACAAAGAAAAGGAATACCATGCATTCGACCTAATGAGAGAGAACACTTCAGAGATATATATAATCCAGGAGGAAAATATTGCGACAAAAGGAGGTGTTCCACAGTATAACAATCAAAGAGGATTTATTCTAGGAGGTTGAGGAGGATTTGGAAGAGGATGAGGTAGAGGGGGTTTTGGTAGAGGAGGTAGAGGACTAATAATCTTCTACAATTGTAACCAACCAGGACACTTAGCTCGTGACTACTTGAATCCTTGTACAACCTACATGTATTGTATATAATTGGATCATGCGATAGAAGACTATCCACAATTACTTGCAAAGTAGCAAGAACGAGGGAATTAGAACCAAAACCCTAATCAGAACATACAAAATATATCAATAGAAAATCATGAGGAAGGACCCAAAATAACATTTCTCACCAGTGGAGGAGCTAGGAAAGGGTATGATAGAGGGGCATATATTGAGCAATGGGTGAAGAAATAAATAGGACCTATCCTGACATTTGACCCATAACAAGAAAAAAAGATGTATAAACAAATAAGGAAGGAGATACTAGGACTAGATTGGATAACATCGACATCATTTGCACCTCCTATGGTTGATATGTCTTTAGTCTATGATCGTACTATCCCAGAAAGGCCACTTCAACAAGTAAGTACTTTGAAAGAATTTATGAAGACCTGTTTCGAATTGATGAAAGATGAAACCGCTTTGAGTTCATTGCATGGAATGATTTATCATTGCCCGCAAGAAAGGGAAGTTCCTACCACGCAGAGGGTAGTGAGTTAGGTACTGCAAAAAAATAGGACAAGGAGAGAGTTCATATTAAGTGTGTAGATTGGGGACTATGACATGGACAATGTCATTTTAGACTTGGGTTCTGATGTAAATGTTTTACCGAAGAAAACATGGGAAATGATGGGGAATTCAGAGTTAATTTAGTCTCCCATCTATTTAATATTGGTGAACCAACACAAGATAGTTCTAATTGGATGATTTTTAGGGGTACTTGTGAATATAAATGGGGTGCACAGAATAGAACATTTCAAAGTCATCGAGATCATGGATGATACTCAGCCATATCCAACACTAATGGGGATTTAATGGGCCTATGAAAATCAGGATATTATTAATCTTAAGAAAATGGAAATGATCTTTGAAGTAAGGGACTTGAAGGTTACCACATCCTTGGATCTGACATAAATAAAAAGGTATATAGAACCAGCCAAAGGGAACGAAATTGATAACTTGTGTAGCATGACTACATGAATGTATGACTACGTTAATTTGAATGAAGATGGGGCACTAATTTGGAGAAGCATTAGCTCATGTGCATTATATTGAGAGGAAGTTTTGGAACACTGGCAGCAAAGGATGCATGAAGTATCAACCAGACAGTGTTCCCACATTACTCAATCATTGTGTTGTATTAGAATGGAGTTATGTGACTTGACCAAGTATGATGGTTTAACTGAAATATGCTCTTTCATAAAGACATTTGAGTTGCATATACCTGAAAAAAAAATATTGTTGGCATTAGATGTTGTCTTGAAGGCCACTCCATCCAGATGGTGGGATTTACATAAAGAAGGAATATAAGATCGACAATAGTGTAAAATATTATAACAAATTATATTTGGTACCTAGGTTGAGTATATTGTGCAGAAATATGTAGGAGTAAGTGACCCGACAGATCATATTGCGTAGTGTAAAAATGTATGGATTTTGATACTATAGAAGGAATGGACACAAAGGTTCATACATACATTGGATACAATCCCCGAGAACTGGGACCTAGAACTAGAAATGATCATAGAAACAACAAACCGGGACAAGATAACTCAAAGGTTTAAGATAACATTTACTTTTGAAAATGAATCATCGTTAGTATATGCAGCTTTGCAGGCTATTAGAACCAACATCTTTTTAGTAGAAGGGCCAGTGGATGTAGTACCTGTGTGCAGTGCACATAGATATTCAGTGACAGTTCATGAAATNATCGTACTATCCCAGAAAGGCCACTTCAACAAGTAAGTACTTTGAAAGAATTTATGAAGACCTGTTTCGAATTGATGAAAGATGAAACCGCTTTGAGTTCATTGCATGGAATGATTTATCATTGCCCGCAAGAAAGGGAAGTTCCTACCACGCAGAGGGTAGTGAGTTAGGTACTGCAAAAAAATAGGACAAGGAGAGAGTTCATATTAAGTGTGTAGATTGGGGACTATGACATGGACAATGTCATTTTAGACTTGGGTTCTGATGTAAATGTTTTACCGAAGAAAACATGGGAAATGATGGGGAATTCAGAGTTAATTTAGTCTCCCATCTATTTAATATTGGTGAACCAACACAAGATAGTTCTAATTGGATGATTTTTAGGGGTACTTGTGAATATAAATGGGGTGCACAGAATAGAACATTTCAAAGTCATCGAGATCATGGATGATACTCAGCCATATCCAACACTAATGGGGATTTAATGGGCCTATGAAAATCAGGATATTATTAATCTTAAGAAAATGGAAATGATCTTTGAAGTAAGGGACTTGAAGGTTACCACATCCTTGGATCTGACATAAATAAAAAGGTATATAGAACCAGCCAAAGGGAACGAAATTGATAACTTGTGTAGCATGACTACATGAATGTATGACTACGTTAATTTGAATGAAGATGGGGCACTAATTTGGAGAAGCATTAGCTCATGTGCATTATATTGAGAGGAAGTTTTGGAACACTGGCAGCAAAGGATGCATGAAGTATCAACCAGAYGGTGTTCCCACATTACTCAATCATTGTGTTGTATTGGAATGGAGTTATGTGACTTGACCAAGTATGATGGTTTAACTGAAATAGGCTCTTTCATAAAGACATTTGAGTTGCATATACCTGAAAAAAAAATATTGTTGGCATTAGATGTTGTCTTGAAGGCCACTCCATCCAGATGGTGGGATTTACATAAAGAATGAATATAAGACCGACAATAGTGTAAAATATTATCACAAATTATATTTGGTACCTAGGTTGAGTATATTGTGCAGAAATATGTAGGAGTAAGTGACCCGACAGATCATATTGCGTAGTGTAAAAAGGTATGGATTTTGATACTATAGAAGGAATGGACACAAAGGTTCATACATACATTGGATACAATCCCCAAGAACTGGTACCTGGAACTAGAAATGATCAGAGAAACAACAAACTGGGACAAGATAACTCAAAGGTTTAAGATAACATTTACTTTTGAAAATGAATCAGCGTTAGTATATGCAGCTTTGCAGGCTATTAGAACCAACATCTTTTTAGTAGAAGGGCCAGTGGATGTAGTACCTGTGTGCAGTGCACATAGATATTCAGTGACAGTTCATGAAATATTGGAATGTTATAATGTTGCCAAAGAAGATTAGGACGAGGAAGATCCAAGAAATATACAAATCCATGAAACTGAGGGGGAACACATAGTAGAATTCCCAGAGTTTGAATTTGTTGGTATGAACATCCATTAAGTATGCATAAGATGAATCATGACAAAATAAAATCCAAAGTTTTCACAGATAGGTGACTACTAGAATGATGGAACTCTGGAAAATATTGCAAAATTACTGTGTGAGTATTGAGATTTATTCTCGACCATGTTTTCAAAAATGAAAGGGATAGTTGGTGAGTTAGGAGAAATGAAGATCCCTTTGAAATATGATTCTAAGCCAATAAGTTAGAGACCCTACAGACTAAACCCGGATTATAAACAGAAGGTAAAGGAAGATATAAACCAAATTTTAAAATCATGAACCATTGAACCAATAGTAGAATTTGAATGGATAAGTACAATGCTAGTACAAGATAAGAAAACAGGGGGAATCATAATTTTTGTAGATCTAAGAAAGCTAAATGTTGCATTTC
>JZKD02S1062426.1:129011-149963 GCA_000966675.3 Picea glauca | reverse complement strand
GGGGGTCCAGAATTGGGCGCACATCTCTCGAGTAGCCAGGATTAAAGCACCTAGATCAACGATGCTCAAGCGATTCCGGACCCCCTTTTCCATTCTGCATTTAATTAAAGGGGGGGGCTCCGGAATGGTGGGGTATTGAGGAAGGGCCCCATTCCTGTCGTGTCACCTTTTGTATCGTTCTCCTCCCCACCTGATGTTTGTTCTCCACCTGATCGTGCGCCAAGGCTCGTTCCCTTTAGCCCCTCCTTGTCCTCTGACATCTGTCCATCTCCCAATTACCGAAACTCTGAAGTGGTGTAAATCTGTTGATGTCACACGTGGAATGACACGTGTTGAATACTGGCACGTGTCACTCTGATTTGTGACTTACATGTGCCTGAAATGTTGAATCAGTCTGACACTTGTCATTACCTAGTTGTGCCACATGTTCCTAGCTGACGTGGTATGCTGACGTGAGTTGGATCGACGGTCCAGATCACATCTTGATCTACGGCTTCGTTTAAATCGCAATACCGCATATCGCGATTTCGGGATTCCTGTGGTTATTATTCTTTGACCTCTTCAACTCTCGATCCGCGAAACTTTGAAATGTACTAAGATCAATGGTCCAGATCAGACCTTAATTCAACGGCTGCGATTAAGTCGCGATTTTGCATATCGCGAAATTGGGATTTCTGTGGATGATATTACTTGACATCTCCAACTCTCGATCCCCAAAACTCCGACATGGACTGGAATCAACAGTCCAGATTCAACCGTAATTTGATGGCTGAGATTAGATCGCGATTTCAGATATCGCGATTTCGAGAGGTTAGGGAACATCGTTCCTTTGACTCTCCAGTCAGCGAACTGACGATCTATCCCCACGTGTCCTGCCTGAAGATGGACGATCCTCCTTCTTTCGGGATTTTGTGAGCCCTCTACTCCTTGCACTTTAAAGAACGTGTAGGTTCTCCTCAATCCAACGGTGGTCGGACCCTATGCTCGGATCTAATGCCCGAGATCTATCCTCCATATCTGCGCGCTCCTCTTGTCTACATTGAGATCTAACGGTCATCGGGAATTCGGGATGGGATCCAACGATCACTGATGCTTCTCCTCCAAGCTTACACATCCTTCTTACTTGGAAGAATTTCTAAGTGTCAAAGGCCTCGACCTTTGATCCGCCTGTGATCCTAAGTACACTATCTCCCTTGAGCTTTAGTCATGAGTTAACCTCATCCCTGGTGCACACCTACGCACTGCATTCGACTCTGCACTAATTCCTCCCGAGCTTACGTTGTTCCTGTTTGTCCATCGATGCACACTCTGATCCTGCCATCTTCACTGTTGTACTTGCCATCAATGACAAGCATACGCTACCTATTAAACATTTGCCAACACTAAATATCCCCTCGAAGAGACAGAGACATCCAAGAAAAGAAAGGTTTCCCCAAAGAAACCTACATCGCGAAAGAAGTCAAAATCCAATAGACCGCCCTTTTAGACCGTGCTAACAGTGGATGACATTGACCTTAACATTACCACTGTGTCAGACACCTTGGAGGATATCTTGTAGCAAAGCGAAGCCAAACAAGAGACAATGTTTGACAGGATCAAAGCAGAGCTTAAAGGATTACAACATGCTCTTTATTCAAGCCATGCAGTGTCTACTGCGCCACCACCATCAGAAGAAACAAAGTTGGGAGAAGAGCCTGCCCAGCTACGCAAATTAGCTGACTTGACAGAAGCTCACCTTCGTCGTGTCCGGGAGGAAAAGGAACAGGCCACAGAGGCCTTGAAGCAAGCAAAAGAGGAAGCCATAGAGCAATGTCGGTTTGCGCAACAAGAAAAAGATGACCTCTAGGAAAAGTTTGCAGAGGATAGAGCGCAGATCCATAAGGAGAAAGAAAAGTTGCTCGCAAAGCAGATAGGAGTTAAAGAAGTAGTCGCCAGAGCACTCCGCTCTATGACGGGCTTAGAACATATGGAAGAAGAAACCATTGAGATTTAGGTGGGGAAGCTCGCTGAAGCCATTCAGCAGCTCCAAGCATGAATAACAAAACTGGAAGTGCAAGCAGTGCCAAGCACTACGCAGGAAGTGCGAGATCAGAGAGAGGAAACTACCCAGAGCGCAGTCGAGAGAATTAAGGCATTTACCTTGGAATGCAAGCAACTTAGCAGTCGAAGTCTACAGATCTACGAGCGCCTTGCAGAGGACCCTGAACTAATGAAATTGGAGTCACAGCTCTAGGAAGCAAAGAAACAAGCAACAATAGTACAATCACAGTTGAAGCTACTGTCACCGGTCGAGAGGATGAAAATGTCACATGAACAATGCACGGTTCAGCAACAGGTCCATGCCATCCAGAGTAAAGTCATGGAAGTGACCCAGAGGCTCCATCCAATGTAGGATGAAGCTTGCACACTTTTTGAGGAGATTGAAGGACAAGGTGCACAACTAGAACAAGTGGTCACCTCAGTTGAACAACGATTGGAAGGACCTATCATCGACAAGGTCATTCAGGAGTTCGCTGAGCAAGATGCTCTGGCGAAAAAATAGGTTGAAGCAGCTCGAGCCAAGCTCAAGGATTTCGAGGTAGAGTTACCCATCTCTAAGTAACTCGGGACGAGTCACAGGTGAGTGTTGGGGGCCTGTTGGCCCTTGACTAGGTTTTGTGGAAATGTTGGTCATGTTTGACCAATTTTTGGACTTCGATGGGCTGGTCGAAGATGGAGCACCAGGCAAAGTGGAGATCGCGGGATCTCGCCCCCTTTTGCGGGCCTTTTTGGGTTTAGGGTTTATGTAATGGGTATGGGATGTCGGCCCATGGGTTTACTCATGCTTTGGCCCCTTTCGTAATGTATAAATAAGTAGCTAGGCGATGTTAGAAGTAGTGACTAGTCTGAAAGTGTTAAGTGCAAGAGTTTGATCTATGTGATTGTAAAGGCTTTGTGCATAATGTGTGTTGAGAACTTGCAGAGCTGAGTGCAAGTGATTGTAAAGAGGCTTTGTGATGTGCCAAGCTCGGGGAAGGAGGATCTGGTGTGGTGCGCGCAGATCTCCTGTCATATGCGGAGTTGGTTTTGATGCTCTGTGCATGTAAGGAGGTTGACAGAAGATAATAAAGAAGACGAAGATTCGGTGGACGTAGCCCCACGTTGGGGGTGAACCACGTATATCCTGTGTTATGGTTGCTTTGTGTGATTAATGTGATTTATTCTTAGTGCTATCATATTTATGTATGTTAGATGCATCTGATATAGTAGCTTAGTGCTTAGTAATATGAATGAATGCTAGATCTGATCTATTTCTATGTGGTAAGTGCTTGGATGTGTTAGATCTTGTTGAATACTGTGCTGCTATGTAATTAGGGTTTTACCTGCGACGTAAATGAGGGTTAAATACTAATGAATGTGAACTGCTAAGTGCTCTATTAAGTACTGTGATCACAGATCTGTGTCCTAGCTAGGTTGTAGACACTTGAGTCCTGCAACCCCCCTGGCTCTACCTCGGGTGAGACTTCATTTGCTTCGCAGGTGTTGCCGAAAGGGCCGATAGTTAGGGTTTTGTAGGTGTGTTGTTGAAGCATTGAACCCCAGGTCTACCCCTGTGCCAAAAAATGGTTCCATTGCTGGGACCTGAAACTGTGATTGCTGGGAATTGAAGAAAAGAAGAAATCTCTATGCGTAGATCTACTGCTGTGGTGCGCAATACTCTACTTGACTGTGAAGCTCCGTGCTAAGAAAAAAAGTTTGATCTGAAGAAAAGAGGTAAGATCTTAAAGATTTGTGCTCTGAAAAGACTTCACAATAGTTGAAGCATAAATGTGCATCATCTAGAGGATTTTTATTAGTGTTAGATCCCTTACACCCCAATGATCTCATAATTAACCCCACACATCTAATAGAGAATGAGATATTTTGTTTTGGATTAGATATAAAGCTCATTTTTAGAAGCCATATCAAAATAGGAATATTTCCTCCCCGAATGCTTAGTTCCACCACATTGATTGATTTTGGTGCAAAGGTACTTGCCCTTGTAGCACACAAGCCCTAGCCTTGTAATTTTTATATATTGTAGATCTCATTCATGATTTTCTTTGTAATTGAGTTATTGTATTTGGTGAATAGTTGGTCATAGATTTGACTTTGTACACTAATGCCTTTAGTGCTAGATAGCGTTGAGACATTATTATCACTTGGGGTAAAATCCCATTGTAGACTTAGTTTGTGTATTATCTAGAGTATTTTGATGTAACTAGTTATATGCTATGTACATATTTTGCACTAATGTAGGATGGTTTCTTGTATTTGCACATATTTGAGGACCACCCTATAGACCAAAATAGTGAATGCATGTGAGAATGCCCATGTATAACTAGATTATGATTTCAAAGGAAAAAGAAATCAAGTGAGATCCCTTGTATCATAGTGTAAAATAGCTAGACTAAAATGAGATCTTTATCGACTTATTTACAATAAGTGATAGTGGTGCCTTTTGTATTGATTTTGTTTCTTGATTGAGTTAGCGCATTGATTTGGTTGTTGTTCCAACTTAACACACATATGTTTTATTGTTCTTTGCATATGTTCATGCTAGTGATTTATGTTTAAGTTATGTTATGCCCATTAAGATATGTAAATGACCCATATATGATGGACCAATTAAAATATACGAACATGGAAACACCATGTCCTTTGTGTAATATGCTTAACCTGAAACAGATAACACAACAAACAAATATACTTTAGGATAAACATGGACATTCAATAGAGAGCATAAATATATTATTGATAGCACGAAGAAATCTTTTTTCACTTGCCTCTTCAAGGGGGAAACCTCCAAAATGAGCATAGATCTCTTACAATAATACTCCAGAAAAACTTTCTCATAGCTCCTACTCTTATTTATACTATTTCTATCTTCTAAAGAAAATTCTAGCGGAAGATATTTCTAGAAGCGGAAGCTTCTATTAGGTCTTCTTAGATTGACTTGTTCAACTTTATTTAATAGGCCTTATTAACTAATGTCAACCTTTATTACATGGAAAATAAATAATGCTAACTAATAACCAACTAAGAGGGGTTAGGGCCAGATCATGTCCTCCCCCTTCAAAAGCAACCGTGTCCTCAAGGTTGAAGATGTGGAAACTATTGCAATATGGAAACTGGTTCCCAAGTCACATCTTTTGGAGACATGTCCTCCCACTTTATCAACACTTCTCTGATAGTTCAGCCACACAAGTGACACTCACACAATTGAGGATGGATTCTAGTTTAATCCAAATGGAGCCTTCTTCATCTAATTCCGACAGGATGGTTTCATCCTTGCAATTCTAACCCACCACTTTCTTCAAACAGGAAACATGTAACAACAGATGTATTTTGGAGGCAGCTGGAAACGTCAGTTTGTAGGCAACTGAACCATACATTTGATAATCAGATAGGGGCCATAAAATTTGGCTACCAAATTGTGGTGGCCACGAGATTTGAGAAATGTTTTCTTGTAAGGTTGGAGTCTGAGAAACACATGATCACCTTCTTGGAAAACCCGTTCGGAACATTGTTGGTCAGCTTGTTGCTTCATACGAATTTGGGGCCATGTGGAGGTTATCCTTCAGAGCTACGAGTGTAGTTGCTCTTCCTTGTAGTAACTTATCAATAGCCCGAACCTTTGATGTTCCTGGAAGATAAGAAGAGACTATAGGTGGTTGTTGGCCATACACTGTTTCATATGATGTCATTTTGGTTGTTGTATGATAGGAAGTTTTGTACCACCATTTTTCTAAGGGTAACCATTGCACCCATTGATGTTGTTTGTTTGAAGCAAAACAACGCAAGTAGTTTTCCAAACACTTATTGACAACTTCTATTTGGCCATCCATCTCGGGGTGGTATGTTGTGCTCATGTTCAATTGTGTTCCCTGTAATTTAAACAATTCTTTCCAAAATGTGTTGGTGAAGGTCTGGTCACGATCATACACAATGGAGGTTGGCATGCCATTCAGTTTGAAAATATGATCATTGAAAACTTGCGCTACCATAGCTAGTGTAAAAGGGTGTGGTAAGGCACAAAAGTGTGCATACTTGGAGAGGTGATCAACCACGACCATGATGACTAACTTGTTACTCACTTTTGGAAGGCCCACTATAAAGTCCATGGATATGCCAATCCAAATAGAAGCTGGAATGGGTAACAACTATATATCTCCTGGTGTCTTGACAATTTCACATTTATTGCGTTGGCAGATATCACATTCGGTGACAAAGGTAAGGACATCCTTCTTCATGCATTCCTATAGAAAGGAACGATGAGCATGATCATATGTCTTTTGGAATCTTGAGTGACCAGCAAGAGCATATGAGTGCAACTCATTTAAGATCCCAAGATTGAGTGTTGAATTCAGAGACAAAACCAAGTGATCCTTATACCAAAGGATATTGTCTTGCCAAGTGTAGTCAGGGGTGGGTTAGGGTCCTCCTGAAGTCATTGAATGACCTGTGATATAGTTGGATGGGTTAGCCGCTCTTGTCGGACTTCCTCAAACCAATTAGGAACTGGTAATGATAAGGCAAAGAGGGAACCTTCATCCTCATGTTGTCTTGACAATGAATCTACCACTACATTGCCTTTACCTTTTTTATATATGATCTCATAATCATAGCCCAACATTTTGGTCAGCCACTTGCTATGTTTCGAGGAGGATAACCTTTTCTCTAAGAAATACTTAATACTATGGTGATCTATTTTTATTTGAAAACAATGTCCCAAGAGATATGGTTGCCAAGTGTGCACAACATGGAGAATGAACATGATTTCCTTTTCATATGCAAATTTTCCCAAATTACGACCACTCAAATCCTGGATAGTGAAAGCTATAGGTCTACCTTCCCGTGTTAGAACTGTGACAATACCAGTGTCAGAAGCATCATATTCCACAACAAAAGTTTTTTTGAAATCAAGGGCAACTAATACTGGGGTAGTGCACGTGGCCTTATTTAAATCTGTGAAGGCCTACTTTGTTGTAGATGTCCAATGAAATGCATTCGTGTTAAGAAGGTCTTTCAATGTCCGGACAATTTTTCCATAATGGTGGACAGTTTTTCGGTAATAGCTTGTGAGGCCTAGGAAATTCTGAAGGTGTTTCAAGGTTGTGGGACTTGGCCAATCCTGCATAGATTAAATATTTTTTGGGTCCACTCTTACACCCTCACGACCCACAATGTGTCCCAAGTATTCGACCTCGTTCGCCCCAAAAGAAAACTTGGTCTTTTTGAAAAAAAATTGATTGTCCTATAACAACTGGAGTACTTTGTCCACATGTTGTCGATGGGCATCCCAAGTGCGGCTATAAATGAGGATGTCGTCAAAGAAAACTAGAACAAACTTTCGAAGATAGGGCTTCAAAAGTTTATTCATGAGACTTTGGAAGGTAGATGGACCATTGCAAAGTCCAAAAGGCATTACCAAGAATTCATATTGTCCTTCATGAGTCTGAAAGTGGTCTTCGGAATATCTGTGTCATTCATCTGAATATGGTGATAGGTTGAGCAAAGATCTAATTTTGTGAAGAAACAAGCACCCTAGAGTTCATCCAACAGACCATCAATGACAAGAATGGGAAACTTATCCTTAATGGTCAATTTATTAAGGGAACACAAATCTAGACACATGTGCCAAGAACCTTCCTTTTTTAAGACCATCACAACAAGGGATGAATAAGGGTTGGTACTTGGGTGAATTACACCAGTGTACAGTAATTCCTATAGTATTTTTTCAATTTCATTTTTTTGAGCAAATGGATACTAGTAGGAGCCTACATTAGGGGGCTGACTACCTGGAAGGAGAGGGATGTTGTGACCATGATCACCCCGAGAAGGGGGTAAGTACGTGGGTGTCTCAAAGACCCCATGGTGCTTGTCCAAAACCAATTGCCGATCAAGATGTATTGTTGGGGATGATTGAGCTTGTACTTGGATGGTATTAAGTTTAGAAATCACACCATGGTGGCCTTTCTTCAGGAGTTTCTCCATCCAGTGAGAACTGATAATTTCTGGGGAGCCAACTTGCAGGCCTCAGAGGGTATAAGTGTGAGCATCTTGAGTGAAGCTCATATATAACTCTTGATAATCCATGGTAATTGGTTCCAAGGTGCGAAGCCATTCAACACCCAAGACATTATCACAACCACTGATGGAAATGGAAAACATGTGAGTTTTCATGTTATAATGTCCCATTTGGAGTTTGGCATTCTCACAACGACCCCAACATTTCATTGTACCACCATTAGCTATGAGAATTTGAAAATTAGAAACTAGTCTAACAAAGCAATTGACATCCTCAATGACCTTGCGATGAATACAATTATGGGTGCTACCGCTATCTATCAACACCACTACCGACCTAGGTTTGATGTATCCCTTGATTTTTAATGTCTGTGGAGAAAAAATACTGGCTAGGGCATGGAGAGATATGACAGGTTCCTCCAATTCCATAGTAGGTGACTGGATCTCATGGGATGGGAGAAGTTTTCTATGTTTCATTGGATTTTGGGGCCTCATATGACAGTCTTTCCTCGGAGGAGGTGGGATATGACCCATCAATCTAGAAGAACTTTTGTTCATGACATTTATGTCCTGGTGAATACTTTTCATCACAGTAATAGAAAATTCCTCACTTTCGACGTTCAACCATTTTTGTTGGAGATACCTTTTGGACCTTCAAAGTTTGTGTTGGAGCAGGGGTAGCCGCGAAACAAAGATGGGTGGGAATGACTGAACAAAGGGGTTGGGCCTAAAGAATGGTTTCATCCTCCAATGCTAATTTGCACACCTGCAACCAGGTAACAGGATGGTGCATGCAAACATGAGCCCAAATGGCATCCTTTAATCCATTGACGAAACATTCAAGATAGAACTCATCATATAATCCCTCAGTTCTGATATCTAACTGTTCAAATGAGGTGATGGATTTTTCTATTGACCATGTTTGTCTCAGTTTGGTGTGTCGTCCCAAAATATGAGATTCCCTATCAAAATGAGCACAAATTTCTTTGGTGAACATGGTCCAATTGGTTGTCCTAGATAGCATTTCTTATGTCGTTGCCACCATTTCCAATGTTCTTGATCCATGTACAGAACCCCCATGTGGATTTTGGTCTAGTCATCTCAAATATCATGGAGGGAGATACACACCCATCTAGGTCTGATCCATTAAATTTATGCATCTCAACTTTGGGCACCTTATTCAAGGAATTTGAAGAACACTAAGGGGAGCGGGAAAGATGAGCATTCTCATAATGGGAAGCATGAGTAGCCTTAGAGTGGTACTTACCCTTATTTTGCGTCACAAAGTCTTGGAACTATTGGGTGACGGAGTTCAGGCTTTGAGTTAGCTAGCCCATTTCCTCTGACATTTTGGTTACCTTAGTGTCCAACTCTTCCAGGTTCTGAGTGTGGGTGGTAGGGACCATTGTGGAGGCTTAGGTAGAACGATACCTCAACTATCAACACAAGATAAGGAGTTTATTGGGCTAGGTGGAAAATAAGGGTGTTGGGAAGGGGGGTGGGGTCCATAGAGAAAATAGGCTTAAAAGTGATAGGTACCATGACAATCAAAACAAAGAGATGAATCCAATGGGAGAGGTCCCAAATGAGGGTGTTGGGAAGGGGGGGTCAGGTCCACAGGAAAAATAGGCTTAAAAATGATAAGTACCACTACAGTCAGGAAAAAGAGAGGAATCCAATGGTAGAGGTCCCAAATAAGGGTGGAGTGCCAAAATGCCCAAATAACTCTGATCTGAATAATACTATAGTGTCAAAATGCCCAAATTATTAACAGGAAAAAATGTGTAGTAATTTCCCAGCTCGAAAGCAGGAGGCAAGGTTGCACAACAATAGAAGGGTTTTCAGGGTTCCTATAGACAAGGGTTTTCCCTGTGTTATAGCTCTCAGATATATGTGCAGGTTCGAATAGTAGTACTCAGCCCAATATCTCAAGGCACCAACTAAGGAGGCTTGATCATACTCTTAGTTGTACTACCTGATTACCCATGTACTAGAGAGTATCTTCCCAAGTGTTGTTCTCGGTGGCACTATAGCAGTCAGGCGACTGATCGATAGATCTAGGGATGGTTTCAGGATATCCTTGGGGTCTTCCGATACACTAGAGGTACGGGGAAGAGAAAATCTGTGTACATGTGTTGTCTGATGTGCTACCACTCGAAAGGGGTACCAACATGGGTTACAAGGGTGTCCAACAATGTGAGCTTAAAGCTCTCTTGTATTTCCTACATGTATGCTTCCTCGATCATGGATTTATGCGTTGAACGAGAGATCTCTGTAGTTTAAAGATGTCGAAACACGTCTCTAGCCTACACATTTCTAAAAACAAATGGGTGCGTGCTAGCCTAGGAAAGAGATCTGATACCACTTGTAATATGCTTAACCTAAAACAGATAACACAACAAACAAATATACTCCGAGAATAACAAGAACATTCAATAAAGAGCAGAAATATATTATTGATAGCACCAATAAAACTTTGTTCACTTGCCTCTTCGAGGGGGAAACCTCCAAAATGAGTAGAGCTCTCTTACAATAATACTCCAGACAAACTTTCTCATACCTCCTACTCTTATTTATACTACTTCTATCTTCTAAAGAACTTTCTAGAAGTGAAAGCTTCTATTAGGTCTTTTTAGATTGACTTGTTCAACTTTATTTAATAGGCCTTATTAATTAATGTCAACCTTTATTAGATGGAAAATATATCATACTAACTAATAACCAACTAAGAGGGGTTAGGGTTGGATACTAACACTTTGTGGGGTACTCATATCTCTCAAAGGTGCCAATGTGTCTTGTAGGGTACAAATATTGCTAAGGGGGCGTTTTTTTTGCATCATGGGATCCCTGTATTACAAAGAGGATGCTTCGTGGCATATTGATATCGCTAAAGATGCTTTTATGCTTTATGTAGTACTTACCAATATTGTTGAGGTTTCTTTTGTGCTTCACATGGTATGAATATCGCTAAGGGGTGCTTTTGTGCTTCATGGAGTATTGATATCACTTAGGGGTGTTCTTGTGCTTTGTAGGGTGTTCATATCAATCATGGGTACTTTTGTGCTTTGTGAGACACTCATATCCCTCAAGGGTGCTTCAATTCTTTGTGGGCTACTCATATCAGTTAGGGGTGCTCATGTGCTTTGTAGGGTACTCATATCGCTCAAGGGTGGATTGCCCTTTGTGGGGCACTAAAATTGTTGATGGGTGCCTACATGCTTTGTGGGATGCTCATATTGCTCAATAGATTTTCGTACTTCATGGGGTACTAATATCATTGAGGGGCGCCTATGTGTTTCATGGGTTATTGCTCAAGGCCACTTATGTGCTTCATGGGGCACTAATATTGTGCAAGGGTGCAGGCCTATGTACTTCATGGAGTACTTATATCGCTTGGGGGTGCCTCTATTATCATATTGCTTATGTGCTTTGTGGTGTGTATTCATATCGTTGAGGGATGTTCATATGCTTTGTAGTGCATTCATATCACCCAAGGACGCTCATGTACTTTCTAGGATACTCATATCACATGGAGGTGCCTACATTTTTTCTGGGGCACTAATATGTTTTAGGAGTCCTTATGTACTTTGTAGGATAATCATTTCAACTAGAAGTTCTCATGTACTTTTTGATGTAATCATATAGCTTGGAAGTGCTCATATGATTTGTGGGCTACTTATATCACCTATGATTATGATCACCTATAATTATGATACTTATTCATATTACTTAAAAAGTTAATTATTACAATCACAAACATCACATAAACCACCAATAAAGCCAAATGTTAAATCTCACAAAAACATGACCTTCATATAAACAACAATATTAATATTATTAATATGAAAACTAAAACTAGAATGAGAGAAAATGTTCTTACACCAACCTCAGAACCAACCCCCAAAAACAATGTGAACAATACCTATTTTTATTTCTTCATATTGTTGTTATTTGATTGTGATTCATAACCGATTACACAATTACACCAGTGTAAATGTGGAACAAAATCTGTCGTTTTAGTACCCGAAGTCAATTTTCTTTTTGAAAAACGAGCTTTGCAACTAAGAACGTTTAGTGAAAGTGAGCTTTGTGGGTCCTTTCATCATAATTGGTTTGATTATAATTACAAGTTTACTGAAACTCATCGGAGTGAAGAAATATGTTCTCAAATTATTGAAACAGTCCCGCTTTTGCAGTACAGAGATTCCATTATATTCCCTCCTATTTAGCTCTCCTCGTGGAACGGAGGTTACAGTCATTCGAAGTAATCTCAACTGCCCTGGCAGTCAACCTATGACTACAAAAGGTGTCTCAGCGTCAGTGCTCCCTTCAATTACGCTCTTCTCATATTACAGTTGTAATTTGAGCTATGGAACGGAGCATCCATTATATTCCTTCAATTATGCTCTTCTCATATTACTACCACTTAATAATAGAACGGAGGTTACGGGCATTCGAAGCAATCTCAACTGCACCGGCAATCAATCCATGACTACAAAAGGTCTCTCAGGTTCAGTGCTTAAGCTACTGGTAGCATTTGCATACTGCTATTTGTTATTGAAACCCTAAAAAAATGAGTAATTACAGTCGTAATTTGAGCTCTGTGTTGTTTGCCAGTGTGTTGCTTTATTTGGGCATGGTCCCTTCTTCGGAGTCTTGGGGGAAAGAAGGGCATTATGCGACTTGCAAGATAGCTCAGGTGAGGTTTTCTTCACGTTGCTTGTTGCTGCAGATTGAATAGAGGATTATATCTCAGAAGAATTAGGGTAAATTCCGGTTTGTACTCTCTTTAAGTTTGATGAAGTGTAGATTTGAACAAATTTGACTAAGTGCCAAACAATTTCTTAAGTAAATATTACCGAAGTACAACATGCGTAATCCAAAGGAACTTTCTTGAATTTGAACGTATACCCTCTTAATATAACATGACTGCGTTAAATATATCTGGTTAAATCTATTCAGTGCAAATCTGATTGAATCTATTAAGTAAATATAATGTGACTAGGTTACATCTGGTTGAATCTATTCGGTGTAAATCTGTTCAGTGAATATGTTCTTCAGTTAATTAGAGATCAATCAACTCTTTCGTAAGCTGTTTCAAAGTCGATCTTAAAGTAGAGGCTGTTGAGGACGAGACATCTTGCCCACATTGTTATGACACTATTCAAAATGAACTTCCCTCTGATGAAGCCCATTGGTACTATGCAAGAAATGCTAATTACGTATGGTTAAGGATCAACTTTGTATGGCCACCCTACATTGCTCCATGAGTCGTTGAGACTGGAAAACCAGTCTATAATGGAAGAACTCCTCCTCAAAACCCTCTTCCTTGGTGAGCTGTTCATTGGCCGTATTCACCGCATCGATTTTTTCAGAAGTTTCCTGAGATGCCTTGAAAAAGTCCATCATTAGCAGGTCCCTTGATCTAAAAGTGTTCTCAATTGAGAACACTGTTAAACAAATTTAGGGAATTGCAGAAGATATATATGGGTTTAATAATTAAGAATATGTGTTTTTTCTTAAGAGATCGTAAGTTCAAATCCAAATGGGGTAAAGTAAAGTATGTATATCTACATAGATTTTACCAGTAAAATAATTAAGTTTAAGAAGTCTCTTATCCCACAAATAATGGGGTCTTATTTGATTATTTGTTGTTATGTTTTATTAATTGGTTGGTAGTTCGATACTTAAATTACTGTTTTATGGACAAGTACAGCCACTTCTGGGTGAAAAGGCATCAGCGGCAGTGAACGAACTGCTCCCTGACTATGCAAAAGGTGATCTTGCTTCTCTTTGTTCATGGGCTGATCAAGTGCGGTTCAGATATCGCTGGGCAAGTCCGTTACATTTCATTGACACACCAGATAACAAGTGTAAATATATCTATTCTAGTAAGTTCTATTGTCCGGGCCGCACATTCTCAGACTTGAGCTAGTTTTATTTGGGATTTTGTCTCCGTTTTTAGTCAAATAGTCTCATACTGCTCATGAATCTAGTACTTCTATTTGTCACAGTATGTAGAGTTTCCCATCATAAGATGGGTATAACTTGAATTGCTGAAGAGAATTATTTGCATCTTCATGATACACTGTTATTGAAGGGCGTGCAGCGTGTAATAAATATCTGAGTAGCAGCCTTACTGGAGCATTTTGGATTTTCTGTTTGTTTGCAAACAGGGGACTGCCATAATGCCGAAGGAGAGGAAGGCATGTGTGTTGATGGTGCCTTAAAAAATTACACCTCCCAGCTTGGAAATTATGGTGGCAGAGCCACTGGTGTAAATTGTATGATTTTTTTCGATTGCCATCCTGTTACAATGAGTTTTCTATCTGTGTTTTGTTCCTCATTATGCTCCTTTCATTGTAAATTATATTTAAATGCTGACTTATTTTGCCAATGGAGGCTAATGCACAGCTATATAACTTGCAGATAATTTAACAGAAGCTTTACTGTTCCTCTCTCATTTTATGGGAGATATCCATCAGGTCCTGTACTGTTTACCTCTAAATTTTCCATATAAAAATAATTAAATACATGAAATTCAGGAAGGATAAATTGATATGTACAAAGAGAAACTCGTTCTTTCTCATTTTGTTATTACTTCAAAAAGTCTTGGCTGTATTCGGAACTTATTCATTGATACTGATGATTGAAAAATGCAGCCTTTACATGTCGGTTTCACTACAGATGAAGGTGGAAATACAATAAAATTACACTGGTATAGGCGAAAGAGCAATTTGCATCATGTAAGTAAATACAATTTCTAGCCGACTGAGAAGTACGGTGTCCTTTTTTTCATTCATTCTTAAAAGCACATCAGTGACTGACGGAATTCAACAAGCAAGTGCAGTGTGGGTATCAACCGTTCTGTAATATGTGGCATGTGCTCTACTAATTTAGAAGTTGTTTTGTGCTCAATAGAACCTAAATATGGAACAAATATTATAAAAGAGAAAGACAGCAGAGAATAATGGTGGGAGAAAGAGCACTCATTAAACAGGGGATTTGATGGAATCTTTGAATTTCAAGAGTCATTTAGAACCTCATAGTATGTATCTTTTTAAGCCACCCTCCTCTTCCCGAAAACCACAAAGATAGCCTAAGTAGGGAATTCATTTTCTAAGGACATGTTTATTTTACTTCTTGTCAACTCCCTAACTTAAGTCTTTATAGGGATATGATTTCCTTGCAAATGTGTAATCGGTTGCCCCTAAACACTTTATCATAATAGTCTGTAGTCAGAGTCATGGGAACGTATGGGAACTTATCTGCAGTCAGTTCGAATTTTGTATTCTCCATGTACTGCAGTTATTGGCAGCTGCCAACCTCTAGAATCTCATGTTTTGCAGCATAGGAATCACAACACTACCGCATACAACACTACAAAAGCCCCAAAACCTTGACATGCACAAACAGATACGGAACTTAGGTGTCCATGAAGGGACCTCAATCTTATGTATATCCCTTACGTTGCATATTCAATGTGCCTTTTTTCTTTACCTCGCCTCCATTAGGGTCCAACCTCAAAAAATTTGCCATATGGGAATAGTAAACTAAGTAATATATTTATACCGTCCCTCGGGTTTCTAATGCCACTTTATTCTTGTTGGCATTTCCTTATATTTTGCTTTAAATTCTACTTTGTTTTCCTTCAAATTTATCCTTTTATTAAACCCAAAATGAATAAGTTTGTATTGCAGGTTTCATGCCTGACAAGATCTACCTTTTAACAGGCGGTCTCTATCGACTTTTGCTTCTTTTTGCCAGTGAAGAAAAGAGCTCTTGCTGGCTGGAAACTTCAGCCTCTTATGTGTCTTGAAAAATGGTTTCCTTTGCTAATAACATTACTCAGTCTGAAAATTTTAATACAAATGCCAAGAAACTTATGGTTTGGACTCCATAGTTGTCCGATTTTCAGCATAGTTTGAAACAATATCAGTTTCATCCTCAAATAATACTTTCAGTGATAGGAAAATATATTAAGAGCAATACATGTTTTTTTAACATTGTGTCAAAGCATATTTTCCTCTAATGGTCAACCATTTATGATGGCAGGATAGTTATTTCAAACTGTAATTGACCTCTTGAGTTACATTTTGATTTAATTGATCTTGTGTTTCTGTGACTGTCAACAGGTGTGGGATAGTCTGATCATTGAGACAGCCATGAAAGATTATTATGATAGTGACCTTGACGAAATGATAGCAGCGATTCAGAAAAATGTTACTGTATGTGTCCCACTCTTTCTCATTTGAAAAATGCAGTGAACTTGGTAGATTATTCATTTCCTTGTCATAAGAAGCTTTTGAAAAAAAAATCTCGTGCAAGAATAAAAACGTTATAGTTTACACCTATATATTGTGAATGTCATCAAGGATAAAATTTATGTCTAATTTCAATAACAGGATAGTTGGTCTGATGAAGTACCTACATGGGAGAAATGCGACACGGATGCACTTGCTTGCCCCAAACGGTAAGTACTAAAATTTTATGAAGTGTGTCATCATCCTTGGATTGAAATTTGTCATCTTGTTTTTATGGTATCTGTTGATAATGCAGCCAACTTAAGGTTTTTGATGAGCTTGGTGCACTTATTCTTAGGATTGCTGCCAATGTTTTTTGTAAAAACTATAAAGGAACAAAGTTAACAGTTCTCGAAAACGAAGAAGCTATAATCATATTAAACCTATGTAAGCTCATGTGTAGATCATATATAATCTTGCCCATATCGTATGCCTAGTGATACAGGAAGCTAGACACTCTGTCATGCTTTAGAGCTGATGTTTCTAATCACTTATGCCTAGTTCTATGCAATAAAGGAAATAACAGGTTTTCCTTTGAGCAAACACTTGCTAGCTATGTTTGTAAGAAAATTTTGAATGAATTGCGCCCATTAGTGGAAAGTCAAACATATGGTCTTTTTAAGGCACCAATTGGTGAAGTCATCGTGGTTCCAACCACATCCCTTCAACTAGTAAGAAGCATAAACTTGTGATTCTGAAACGGCAAAGCTCAGGGATCAAACTTGATACCACCCACAAGAATTACAGTGTATTCTCAACTAAAACAGAGAATGAACTGTTGTTAATCACAAAGAGAGAACTACAATTGAATTGAACTTGCGAATTTGAAAATTAAAGAAAAGTCTTAAAGGCAGTGCACTAACCAATTAAGCTAACACCTCACTCTGAAAAAAATTAAGTGCCGGCTTAACCTTATAGTACCAGGGCCCAGAGCCCATAAGTGCCGCACAACAACCAGTATACACCCAGAAACAATGACCTAGTCAAGCCGACCTTCCCCGTGAATTAAACTTGTGACTTTGAAAATTAAAACAAAACCTTAAAAGTGATGCACTAACCAACATCACACTAACTTGTGACTGAAAAAGGTTGTCTGGAAGTTACACAATAAATCAGCACACATTCACAATAAGAACAGAATTTTGTCACCAGCTGCAGTCTCCTTTCAGCTAGCTCCATGCACACAATAGTTTGCGAAAACTGATAGAAGTGGTTGCTATCACAACATGTATTTATCTTAGTCATCTGATTTTGGAGTTCGACTTGATGGTATCAGGTATGCTGATGAAAGTATTAGTCTAGCTTGCAATTGGGCATACAAAGATGCTGATGAAAACAGTGTTTTAGAAGGTATATTCATCAATTTCACATCATGCATTTCATTGTACTTCCTGTAATTTTTTGGGCCATGAATGCTAAAGTGTTTTCTTTCACAGATGACTATTTCTTGTCTCGCTTGCCCATTGTCGAGACTCAACTTGCAAAAGGAGGTGTAAGGTTGGCTGCAACACTCAACCGCATATTCAATTCAACAGGAAGCAATTAGCATTAGATGTAGGTTTTTATTATTTTTCAGTCATATTTTCTGGTTAATTTTGTCTAAAATGTTGAATCTATTTATACATATAAAAATGTAATTTAAGCAAATAAAAACTATGAATTTAGGGACAATTGTATTGCAAAATTCAAATGATAGTTGCTGAAAATAATAAAAAACGCAAAACCTTTAGTATCTTAGCAATTCGATTGCTTCATGTATCAAAAAAAAAAAAATCCGTTGTTGAATTTAGTATCTTAGCAATTCGATTGCTTCATGTATCAAAAAAATCCGTTGTTGAATAAATAAACATTGGTATGAATGATTTATCTACCACAAAGATATATTGTACTTTAATTTCCACATCCATTTATTGATGTTTCCTTTGAAATTCAAAGCTGCCATTTTCATTTTTAAATTCCTTCAGTCTTTGCGTGGGCTTTCCATAGGTTCATAAACAATCAAATGGAATTAAAGCAACATTTCTAAGTTCCTTCTAACATTGCATGGGCCTTCCATAGGTCCTTAAACAGTCCAATGGAATTAAAGCAGTGTATGTTAATTTGACATTTGATTAATTTATTAAAATGTCATTGTGTGCTGTATAAGAAAATTGTCATAGTGGTAAAAATCTGCAAAGTTGAATACATTAAGCTATTTAGAGGTGTGTACGTGGTGTGTTGTTGAACTGTGTTGTAATCAAACTTATATAATTTGTTTTCAGGCACATGCAGGTATTTTTACAACAATTAATATGGCTTCACTTCAAGAATTGATCTTGGAGCCCATCTCAAAAGCGTCTTAGTTGTATTTCATGAATTACTTCTTCCAGAAAAATCAAAACTTAATAACACTCTTTATGGAATACAACCTTGTGAGATTGAAAAGACCATGATTAAATTATTAATGTATAAGTTTTGTTAATGATAAAAAGGACATACACTCTTTATGGAATAACACCTTGTGAGATTGAAAAGAACATGTGAGGATAAAAACCATTATTAAATTATTAATGTATAAGGGATAAAAAGGACATGCGGTAAAATTCGTATCAGTAAATTTACAAGAAACTCGATCTAGGAATCATCAGATAAGCAACTGAACTATGATTATGATCTTTCAATCAGGCTGCAAGATGAATCAAATTTAAGGTTTTATAATATATTTTCAGAACTTTACTTCAACATTTAATGTTACTTATTTGACTAAGTTTGGGAATGGTTAAATTTTTTTCCATTTTCAAATTTTAATTTTGGAGTCGTTTAATTTTACATTAAGTTTTTTTGAATTGTTTTAGCTATACTATACATAAATTTTGAGCTTTTATTAATCTTTAATTAAAAAATTATTTTTTTAATACAAAATTAGCTTACTCATTTATTTATTCATAATAGACAACAAATCCACAAAACTAGTCATTATGATTAGGATATGAATTACATGTCGACAAGTAAAAAATGTAAGTAAGTTTCATATATAATAATATGGACATGATTTTATAAGCTAATAATAAAGTGGACAATCCATTGCACACACAACTCTGGTTTAATCCTTTCTTGCAACAACAATCTGGAAATAATTGATAGTTAAACCAAACATCATATATACATTGTGTTTGAGAGTAGTAGTGATTAATGTTCCTTGACTTTGTTTGAGAGCAATAGTCATTATCCATAAAGGCTAGTATTATTGGGATTCTAAGTGTCTACTATTTGACTATTTTCACTAGTGTTTTGTGACTTAGTTGACTTCGATTACACTCTAGAATGAATTTGACAACCAAAATGCTTATCATGGGGCATTTTGATAATCCTGTCAAAATTTTAAGCTATCCATCGTCAAATATACCATAAACTAGTGAATACCATAATTTTGTGGGTGAATTCAGATGATTCTATGGAAGACTTAAAGAAACAATTGGAGTTTTTCTAGGGAGTTCTTGTGGACCACCAACGTCTCATTTTTTAGGTTAAAGCACTAGAAGACCAATCTTTGTTGTCTGACTATATCTTATGAAAAGATTCAATTATCCATTTGGTATTGTGATTACTGGGAGGAGTGATAGGACCTGGGGTCTCTTCAACATCCAAGCCAATTTCCTTCAAGGATGCAGTGAAAAATAAAAAAATCTTCCACTATAGTTGCTTTGACTTCTCCTTTGTCAGGTCCCTATGTAGTGGATAAAGTGGGAGATGAGGCATTGGTGGAGACCATAGTGCCAGAGATCACTCAGCTACATCAAAATTATGAATTGAATGTTTTCATTTGTAGATTTAATGGTTATTGGCCTTCTTCATTGAATTTATACTAGTGGCTCCATTTGACTTGGACAAAGGAGTGAGATATCTCTATGTTCCAAAAGGTTTTTTTTATAGTTTTTTTTTATCATGTTGATTACAAGCAAATTTTTGAGGGTCCTTGGTTTTGGGAAAGAGCGGGACTTTTTGTAGCTCCTTATTTACCAAAATTGATCCAATATCTATGTGAGTTACTCAGATGCCATTTTTTATTCGACTTCCAAATCCACCCTTACATTTTTAGCATATCTTAGTTATGGAGGATATTGGGAATACTTTGGGTAGTTACATAAACACAAATTTTGAGAGAGCTACATCAAGATTATGCACATATTCTCTACTTTGTGTTGAGATTGGCCTAAGTACTTGGGTTTTCTAGACAAAATGATTCTCAAATGGAAAACTTTTAGATGGACTCAGGGCTTGGGTTATGAGAATACATCATTCAAGTGCAAGGTATTTCATATTCAAGGCCATTGAAATTATTCTTGACCTCATGCATGAGCTCATGTTTCATGGAAAAAGGGGGATAAATATAAATAAAAAAATTGTACATTTCCACTAAATGATGATGAGGAAAATCAACAAACCACAAATTCAGAGAAGCTTAATATCGTTTTCTCAAAAGTTTCATTTGGGGAACCTTGTGATGGTTGTGGAGCCTGATTATCTTCCTGATTCAGAGGTTTTTTACTTTCAACCGTGTTTATACCCCATGAAGTATTTACACCCCATAAGTATGTACACTCTTCCACGCGGGGGAGTG
>JZKD02S1062426.1:96840-119191 GCA_000966675.3 Picea glauca | reverse complement strand
TTTTGCTGTAGGTTGTATCCCTTCATTTGCTGGATAATAATAAAGGAAGGACCTGACAATTTCTCTGGTGGACGTAGCCCACACTGGGTGAATCACGTAAATCTGTGTCTCTCTTGTATTGTGTATCTTCTGTGTTTTGTTTCCGCATTTGTTTTATTTTATTGCTCCGCGGTCCTGTTTTTCTAACACCTTGTCTCGTCTTAGAGGATAAAGAAAAAGACATGGATACTTAAATGGTAGTTGTACCTCATTGGGGAATGAAGTGACTTCATGAAACTGACACATCTAATTCCGATAACACTAATTTCCATAATCTTTGAATATGCTCATTCTCATTTAAGTCCATAAATTAATAATAAACATGTTCACACATTAATAACAATACTTGCATCATTTACTTTTCACATATATCTTCACACATTAATAACACTAAACATTTTAAGACATCAATAACACTATATACAATATTCATTTTTCATTTTTCACTTAAATCTCATTGTGGTATTTGGAATCTATTGCCTTATCCCGAATATCCCTTAAATATACTAATTTTGGTTGATATGATTTATTGTAATGTAAATATGTATATTCATATCTAATTTATTTTGTTTCATTTTTATTATTATGTGTATTATGAATTGTTATTGTTTTTTGACAATTTCTTTATATTGTTTTTTACAAGAACCAAGTAATTTATATTAGCAAAAATGGTTGTAGCTAGGCTAACAACACTCTTAAAAAATATATATTATCTTCATGCTTCATACCATTTGCACATAGTGTGTTCAAAGTACACAATTTTCTAATATCTTTAGCAAAATTCCCCTATATTTTCCTATTTTTATGCATCCTATAAAAGACACCTAATATTTTAATAACTTTAAAAAACATAGACTATTAAAAATAGTGATGACTTGTAGCCTCTTCTAGGACTATAATTGTATGTTTAGGCTTTTGTTCTCAAATTTTCATGTCTTCCATCATAAATTCATTGGGTGTGTTTAAGGAATAACTTGGATGGTTAATTGACCATTAACCAAAAGCTCCCCAATTTTTATACCTATTTCCTTATTAGATAACATATTTGCTTTAGCTATCATGGATTCTTAGCACATCGAAATAAGATACCTTTTGAATTTTCCCAGCCTCATTTTTTCACTCGAGCCAATATAGAGGTGAGCCGATAATCTACAAGACTAATTTCCTTACAAATTAGCTTGATAACAATTCTAGAATGAGTCAAGACGATTAAGTGCTAAATTTTCTTTTCCACTTCCTACTTTAGCCCTTGAATAAAAGAGTATTTTTTTCCTAGTTATTGGATGAGATTCATATCCCCCAGGCATATGATGTTTCAATTTTTCCTTTGGGAACAATGAGGAACCCTCCCCGCACACACACACACACTCGCCACCCCTGGATTTCGTTTCGATGCCCCATCAAAATATTAAAAATGTGAATGTTGATCTTACCTCCATTATTGAAATTCAGATACATCCAATCAAAGCTACCAGATTGATCTAAGAGAAGGTTTAAAGTTCACTTTTTTAAAGGGAGCGGGGAAGATTTGGAAATGATGAATCTGAGTCTATTCATCCTCCTCCCAATATTTATATATAGAAACCGCTGACCTTTAAATAGATAAGATAAGATAATTTATTAATGTCCAACAAGTGACCACAAAGTAGGTCAATGGGACCGAAGAATACAAAAAATATGAAATACAATGTGGGAGTGCAAGCACAACTCCTAGAGAATCTCTAAAATAACATAAAGAAAGAAACCTACAATAGTACAACCTCAAAATACATATATATGATCGAAAATGTAAAAATGATACAAATACTAGGTAAGTTTGTCCAAGATTGGAGTGGAAAACTCAAGAGTAGAGAGAGAGAGAGAGAGAGAGAGAGAGAGAGAGAGAGAGAGATCAAACGATGAGGCTAATGATGTAAAGGTCTCTTGGGTTTGATGGCACATGGAAAGGGAGAAAACTAGGCAATGGTTCATTGTTAGAGTCCTCTGAAACCATCAGGGGGTCTGATTGTGTGATCCTGGGGGGGTGTAGGAGCGGGGGATACTCCTAACATTCGAGGTCAAAATAAATAAACTTTGGATAGATCTCTAGATACTCCTCTAGATCTGGGAAGTAATCTAATGGATAGGAGGTTCCCTTCTCTGGACATGTTTGGAGCTTATCCCTCTAAATCTTTGAGGATATATGGATTGACATATGGTTTGACATCTTCCAACTGGGCTCAATGATATCTATATATCTCCCATAAGGGGAGGTTGAGGAGAGACATGAGGTCTCACCAATCTATTTTCTGGTCCACTATGGAACTCTTCCCACCGCTTGTTGATCCGATATGATGGATCAACACGAAATTAAGAGGTGATCGTCCTAGTCATCCCAAGGTGAGGTATGGTGTGCAGGAACTATGATTTGTGGATGAGGATCTCCATTATGAAGAGGGATAGGCATCTTTTGTCCTAGTACCGGAATAAAGTAGAGAGGGAGCCCCCCGAGTCCCTAAAGAGGTAGTAATAACGTCCTCTGATCTCATAATATATGGGGAACCTAAAAATAAGGTGTATCTTCATCTTCATCTCCTCTATTTGGAACATCTAGGAGATCCTATTAGATTGTGGTATATGGTGGTTTGTCTCAACCTGAAGTCAATGAGAACCAACCTAGAGCTATCCCAAAGGGATCCTAATTGAATGCACCCAATTCCTGCGTGTATATGGCGGGGAAACAATGATATCATCCTGTAGCTCCAAAAAGTGCTCTACGTAGAAGGACATCTTCGAGCCCAGGCTCGTCAGAGGTGAGGTCCAAGTGACCTGAATGTACAATATGTAGATGTCCTCTATGATAGTTTGATTAGATTTGATGTATTAATTTAATATTCCTTTGACTTTGATTTCTACTCTTTTTTTTTTTAAGAGAACTGGGAAATATATTTATTCAAAATTTCTACGAGAATGCTCACAGAGGAAGTGTTTACAAGGACAAAAACCAACCTGTAGTATAGTAGCAAAACTAGCCTATAGTTTAGCTAATTTGACATGCAACCCATCTTTTGTCTTCAAAGCAAATTGAGATCCAAAATAACTCATGTTATACAACCTATAAAATACTCTTAAGAACAAAATATAAAAACTTAACATCTAAGAATTACATATTTGGTGAGTCTTTCCTGTCATGTACAACTTCAGTTGGCCTTGGGAGCGAATTTAGATCATGAACCATTCTTCGAGGCCCTAGGGAGGAGGCTGCATATGAAATCACTGTGGTGGAGTTGTTTGGCGATGGGGAAGCTGGATGGAAACACATCTCTTCTATCTCAGACCTGATAGTTGCAACCTCATCTTGTAGTTGTTGTTGTTCTTGCCTCTGTTCCACCAACAATTCCATTGTTCTGAGCATCTAAGAAGACATACTATTCATCCTGACGTGGAGGATGGACCAAATTTTCCAATGTTGCATGCTCTTCCTCCTGTCGCTCTCATCACCAACATGAAATTCTAGTTTTTATATTTACCATGACCCTCAAACTTGTGCCCACGAATGCAACAGTGAACACAAACTCGTGTTGAGGAAAAGTTGATTTCTTTGGTGAACCCAACTCCCAATTCTGGTGCAATTTATCTTGTTGTTTGAAAATTTTCCTGTTTTGTTCCTTTGGTCTATAGGCTCCTTTTATTTTTTATGTCCTTCATGCAAATGAAAACCACCACAAATTGCAAGGAATTTCAAACTTCAAATCCATTAATGGAATCATCCTTCTGCACATCTCAATTATTTGACTCAAGGCATAAGTACCATAATTGCAGTGAGTGGATGATGTTGCTAGAGACTAGAGTGATGCCATGTGAGCAGGGTGGAGTACAAGATCCATTCAACCAGTAGAAAACCATCCTAGGAGGAAGGATAGACTCTAAGAGGAAATGGATATTCACAAGTGAGATTAAGGGAGGGGTATGACCCATATACGCCAAGACAAGGGAGGGGAGAAGAATATGCAGGGGTGCCCACATGTGACCACCCATGTATTCAATGTGATCGAAAGGAGGAGGCCACATAGTGGATCCAAGCATAGTGATAACATGTAGGTGCATGAAGGGAGAAACCAAAGACAATCCACGGGGAAGGGGCTTAGTTTAGGGTCCCACATGGAACCTTCAAACGAATCACAGAGTGGAATCATGCACAAATCAAGGGATATTATGTAGTGTATCATGTTTGTTTACACATATATTTCCCATTTCGTCTTGGATAGACTGATTGGCTTGAAAGTCCAAATTAGCATTGTTGTGACGAAGAACATGGAAAGGGACAAGAGTGTGCAAGGCTTCCATCTCTTTGTGAATTCTTGTGAATATTGCTCTGAGTTTCATGTCAAGCGGAAAATTTTTCTTCCTGACATGGTTTATAACCATTTTTGAATGACCCAAGATTGAAATGGAGTCCATACCTTGTTGTTGAGCCAAAACAAACCTTGGAGAAGTGCATATGCCTCAGGTTGATTATTGGTTTCTTTTCCCATACTCCATGAGAAGGTAAGTCTAATAATTCCTCCTGGGGAGAATATAACCCCACCCGCACCTACCACATTGGGGTTACCTTTTGAGGCACCATAAAAACTCTTAATGCATATATTATGAATATTCTTCCAATCTTCAAAATATTGTGCTACAATATGTAGCTTCCACTAAGATTTGGAGGTGATGTGAAGACTAATCCTGTGGAGATTAGTGTCAAATCATGCTTTTGTTTGAAAGAACTTTTTGAACCAATTTTATTCCTCCTAAGTTAATTGTTGTTGGAATTTTTTTTTTCTTTCTCAGGTTGAAGTGTTCCATCATTAATCCCAAACTTTTAGTGGCCACCTGCTCCAGGGAGGTTGAAATATCTGAAAAATAATGTTCGATTTCTTGCAAACCAGATTTTCCAAGTGGTGAACTTTGGCACAACCATGAAGATAGATTTGAAATATTTCTTGTTGGATAACGATCCTTGGTATGAAGCTTGCCAACGATTGAAGAGTTGAGTGGGAATTTGTCCATCTGATGAGTGGATTTAATTTTTGAAGAACCAAATCCCACACTGTTTTAGCAAAGGGACATTCTAGAAATAGTTGAACGAGAGTTTCTTCAGCCTGTCTGCATAGAGAACATCTATATGGACCTATGAAACCCCTTTTTTGAATATTCTCTCATGTTAGGATCTTCCCATGAGCTAGTTTCCAACAAAACATATTAATCTAAGGAAGGCAGTCTATGTCCAAAATCCTTTTCCACAAATTCGATTTGGGAGGGAGGGTTGATTGTTCAAGGAGGGAAGCATAACCATATTTGAATGAATATTGACCATTTCCCCATCTGCGAGAGTCCTTGATCAAATGATGGGAGGGATCACTTCCTTTTAGACGAAGGTAGAGTTCCTGAAAGTGCCTTATAAAGGGGAAGACAGATCTACAAGCTACCAACCAACCCAAGAGCCATAAGAATGCCATTTTGAGATGTCAAACATAGAATTAATTCCACGACATATACACCAGGAAAGTAGGGTCTAAAAGGAATGATCATGATGTAGAGGAGGATTTCCCATTATTCTATCTTTCTAGATGAATATTTGACACCCATTACCCAGGATCAAGTTGCTTCACTTTGGAATAATGAAAGTGAGGCCTTCAAGAGCTTCAAAATGGGAGAACCAGATTGCCTTGGTGATGGAGAATCTAGGCACTTGAGCATGTATCTAGTAAAGTATTTATGAAGCATAACCTTCTTCCACCAATCCCACTTTGCAATGACTAGATTCCAAAGGATTTTCCCTAAGCGCTAAATTAGATAGAGGAGTATCTAAAATTCCCAATCCCCTATGGGTTTTCAATGCCCTTACTAACTTCTAGCTGGCAAGATGCATTCTTTTTTTTTTAGTCCCCCCCCCCCCCCATCCAAAGGAGTTCCCTTAGCTCTTGAGCGATAATAGACTTAACATTGGATGGATCTATAAGGGAAGAAAATTGGAAGGTAGGAAGGGATGAGAGGATATATTTGATTAGTATCACCCGACTGGCCAGATTGAGCCATTGAGATCCCCACTGGATAAATTTTTCTTTTATTTTTTCAACTATAGGGGGGCAAGTTGAGCTGGGATGGGACTAGAGACAAATAGGGATCCCCAAATACCTGAAGGAAGTTCAATTTTCCAATAGAGGGAATTGAAGAATATGACAATGCTTGTGACCACTCTGAAGTTAATATTCCATACATATACATGGTTTTTCTGTCTGTTTATTTTTCCTCTCGAAGCTTTCATAAATTCATCTAGAATCTCCTTGAATTTTATTTCTATGATCGTAGATGCACCTCCCAACAATAATGTATCATATGTAAACTATGAATGATTGACTCGTCTTGCCCCTTGAGTGATTTTTATTACAAGGTTTTTTTTTTTAGTATTTCCTTTTCCAGTTGTCTACTTAATGCTTCCGCCATCAAAATTTAAAACAGGGGGGATAAAGGGCATCCTTTCCTGAGGCCTCTAGAGAGTTGGAAGAACTTTGTAGGTCTTATGTTGATCATAGGGGAAATCCAAGGGTCCAAAATACAGGAAGATATCCATGCTAAAATTATGCCCCAAATCCAAACCTTACCAAAATGGCAAACAAGAAGTTGTGCCACACCCTGTCAAAGGTATTTTCCATATCTAATTTTATAACCATCCCCTTTTCTCCTCATTCCCTGCTAGAGTGGATGGCTTCCTAAACTAACAAGATGTTGTCCATCGTTTTCCTTTTCTCCACAAATCCTTGGTTTGGAGAGATAAGCTTAGGTAGGAAAGGCTTAATTATGTTGGATATGATTTTGGAGATGATCTTGTACGAAATGTTGTAGAGGGAAATTGGGCCAAAACGAGCGAAAGAGGAAGGGTTTGACTCTTTGGGGATATGGGCTAGGAAGGATGAATTTGTTCTTCCCCCCATTCTTGCCGATTTTTGGACATATTGAACCATTTGAACCATATCTTATTTTATAATATGCCAACAGATGAGATAGAAGTGGGTTGAGAAGCCATATGGCCTAGGTGCCTTATCCATGTTCATTTGTTGCAGCACCCTTAAAATTTATTCTTCTATCACTTTTTGGAAAAGCTCATCATTATTCTATGTCATAATGATCTTGGGAATGTTGTTAAGGAGATTCTCTTGGGCATCAATGTCCCCATTCCCATATTTCGAATACAAACTTTCATAGTGGTTCTTAGCTGCCATTTTTAGTTGATTTTTCCTTGAATTATAATTTCCATCTACTCCCCCGAGCTATGTAATTTTATTTTTCCAAATATGAGCTTTCGCTTGATGATGAAAGAATTTAGTATTACGCTCAACTACTTGAAGCCAGAGGTTGTGGGACTTTAGTCTCCAACCTTCCTCCTCTTCCCTTAAGACTTTCTAGTACTCTTTGATATTTCTTTGTTATTCTACTTGTAGGGATGGAGTCATGGGATATTATTCCATCATGATGCATGTATCCTCCATTTTGCATGTGATATATTGCATTTCTTTCTTCTCATTAATTTCTTTGATCTTGACCCAATCCTTGATGGCCTTTTTAGTGGATTTTAACTTCTTCTCCCAAATGAATATAAGGGATCACGAGACCTAAGAAATCCAGGAGGAAGACACCGACTCTAGGAAGGAAGGATCATGGGCCCATCGAGGATTAAATCGAAAAGGGATAGGCCCATAGGAATATGGGGAAGAAAACTCCAGAGTAATAGGTCAATGATCAGATCATGCCTAGGGAAAAATATGGGACAGGGGTAAGACTAAATCCTCTAGGATACTATCGCTAAGGAGAAATCAATCTAGCATGGCCGCAATATGTCCTAGGCCTTGCCTCTTGCTTGACCAAGTGAAACAACCATGGATGGGTTTAATGTCCACCAGATAGTGAATAACAAAGAGATCTTCCATATATTCTCTAGTGGAATCCCTTACAATAGTCCCCCTCTCTTCTCTGAGGCATGAAGAGTAGAATTGAAGTCCCCAACAAGGATAAGAGGAGTATAGCTAGATCTCCCTTACAGAGAGATAAAAAATAACTACAACAAATAAATTTTTCTTTGTAAACTGTAGGCATATAAATGTTAATAATAGAGTAGGACTTACCCGAGGGAAGATGTGCCAAAATAACTAGCATCTGGTTGGGAGGACTTGACCAGTCTTCCAATATGAATTGTTGAGATTTATAGAGAGTGCAAAGGCCACTAGAGGCACCTGACGATTTTATTACTTTCCCTGTGCTAGAATTCCACATAAATATGCTTTCTTGAAGGACATAAATGTCCTTCATTTTCATTTCCTGGAGTAAGAGGACTTGAGGGTCTTCTTCTCAAACTAAGCTTCTAACCAATTATTTCTTATTTTCTCTCCCAATTCCTCTATAGTTCCAGAAAATGATCTTTATCATCTAGAGGATGATTTTGGGTTTCCCCTCTTTGGGGGAACAAATCCACATTGATTTCTTGTAGGTCTGGTTTTTTTTCTGCTATGTCCATCAAGTCTATGTTGCTTTTCAACCTCGATTTCCTTGCAAGCAACTACTACCCTCCTCTGATTGTTCGATTTCCTTTCTTTTTTTTTGAAGTGTGAATGCTCGAGGATTCAAGGTCTGTCTCTTCCTCTAAAATCTTAGCTATCTCTCCATCTTCCTATTCCGTATATGAGGTTGGATGTTGGGCTATTGGGGGGATCTGAAGGTCCCCAATCTGGCCCGAGGAATCTCGGTGAGTGTTTTGGGTCTTCCTTAGTATCTTCTTCCATGTCTAAGAGGATTTCATATTGGTTCTTAGTTGGAATGCATTGTTTGTTTTTACCTGTGGAGGATGAGGATGGAACCTCATGAGATTTTGGATTGGAGGAAGATCCCTCCTAGGGAGGATATTTTTCAGGTCGAGGGCCTTGCTTAGTGTTTTGTTTCTTCCTCTTTGGCTGCTGCAATTTCACGTTAATTTCTCGTGCTAGTTGATCTATAGGAGATTTTTGGAATCTCTTTGCAAAGTGGTCATATTCTTGTTAGATCTTACATTTGAAGGTAATTTGCTCATAGTCCACTTCTTGGAGGTAAGTACAATTATCTAAGGTAAGTCTTTCTCCAAATCAACCTCTACATAAATTCTTACACAATATTTGAGGCCTTCCTTAGGTTCAACACAGTCAATGTATTTACCCAAAGAGTTCCCAATGGCTCAAAGTGTCTCATCATTCCAACAGTGAAGAGGCACGAAGGGAAGTCGAACCTAGACTGGAACAACTGAAGGGATGCCATTTTTTGGATTAATTTTTTGGGTCTAGGGATTCAGGGATTCAGATAAAGACCATGAGCTCCCATGAAGTAAGGGTCGCTCCTAAAAATAAGATCCCTATATCCCTTCTCCTCGAAGAGAAAAGAAAAAAACTCAGCGACAAAAGGAGTGGGAAATCTTACCTTTCAAGTGCATCTTCCAGTTCTTATCTATCTAGATAGCTACATATTGGGGCGAGGGCCATATCTCGATGAAATTCCCAATCAACCCATTCTCTGCAAACTTCAACACAAGAGATCTCGAGCCAGCTTGGACTGACACCAAAGGGATTTTATCCATTTTTTTATGAATCTCGACTGAGCTTGTTTAGGTTTCTTTGGAAGGTCCGCAACTAAGGAAGCAAATGTTGCAATATCGGTGGGGGGAAGAGGTGGAGGAGTTAGGGGGGGATCACTAGTACCCTCACTGAGGGATGCCACGGTGGTCGCAGGAGAAGACACTCAGGGAAGGGTTTCCTCATAGCTCACAGACGAGAGATTACTATGCATATCTTGGAGTTCATGACAACTTAACTAATTATTTCATTCCTACTTTGATAGAGTAATCCAACTCCTATTTTAATAAATCCCTATTGTGTTATAACTAGATTTTCTAGTAGATGTACTTAGGGAGAGATGCCCGTAATATTTGAAGCATAGGTTTTTCCTTGAAAGTTCCTATGTATCTTTTAACCTAGTGAATAAACATGGTATTCCCACTATTCGACATTTCCATTCTATGACTTACTTATGAAAAAGTAGATTTCCATACATTGATGGTGTAGTCACACTCTAGAAATAGGTGCAAAATTGTTTCTAGATGAGAAAGACATAGTGTGCATCTAGTAGGTCCCTTAATCCCCCATTTCAGGAGATTTTCACAATTCAAAATTTTATTGTGCACCAATGTTTAACAAAAGACATTGATCTTGGGTATCCCATCCAAATGCCAAATTTTCTCCCAAATTCATGATTGTTGGGGTGGCAGATGTGATTGAAGCAAAGAATGATATCCTCCTTTAACATTGTAGTCCATTGATCCCCACCCTTTGTGATCGACGGTTGAGATGTTCCAAGGCATGCATCCTTTAAAAGCATTAAGGAAAGATTGAACTAGTGGAAGGAGATGAACATTGTCTCCCCATATTTGAATTGATTTTCTAGTTCCCGAAATCCATGTTAATTTATCTCATATTATTTGGGTCATTGATTTTATGAGTTTCAGAAATGATTATCCTTTTATATATTTGATATCTCCACCAATGCATTTGATCTTTTGTTAGAGAAATAATTTTTTATGCAAAACACTCTTCCACCAATCATATTTTCCTATTATTATCCTCCATATAATATTTTCTCCCAAAGCCAAATTCCTAATGGAAGGGTCCCTTATCCCCAATCCTTCACGCTCTTGAGTTTCTCTCACAATATTCCAATTTACCAAGTGAAATTTCTTGGCAATTATCTTTCCCCTCTACCAAAGAAACTTCCTTAATTCCTGAGCCACCCCAGTTTTGATCCCCAATTGAAGAATTACACCAACAAACTAATGGAGAAAATATATTTATCAATAATGCACACCCAACTCAAACTTTCTCATTACCAAAGCATACATTTATACATAGAGAGGATATGTCTTAGGAAACTATCATTTCCTATAATCTCTAAACAATCACTCGTTAGTTCACTCAACAATCTCTCAAGCATATTTCTCTAACTCTAATTAAACCTTTGAGATGTAACAAATAACATTAATTAATCTAGAACATACAAATGAATTATTATTCCAGCATTTATCCCCCATAATGATCATTTGGAAATATTCCAAGATCATCTCTGAATTTGTAAAATTTTTTCTTTGGTATTGCTTTGGTGAATATATCTGCTAGTTGTTCTTATGTTCTGCGATACATGATCTCGATCACACCTTATTGAACCAAATCTTGAAAAAAATGACATTGAATATCAATATGCTTGGTCTTCTTGTGAAAAACTAGATTCTTGGTCATTTGAATAGCACTTTGATTATCACCTATCAACTGGGTGGGTTGTTCCTGCTACTCATGTAGATCCTCCATAATTCTTCTTAACCACACTGCTTCAGATGTTGTTTTCATTGTGGCTTTATACTTTGCTTCTATTGTGAAGAGAGAAACTATAGGTTGATTTTTAATACTCCAAGAAACTATTGTTGAACCCATGCTAAATGAATATCTTGAAGTTGATTTCCTATCATCCATGCATCCTTCCCAATCTGAATCTGTATAACCAACCAACTTGAAATCTTCTATAGATATGTATACTAAACCATAGCCAGTTGTACCATGCATATATCTCAAAATCCTCTTAGTTTCTTTCCAATGCAATTCCTTGGGTTCTTCCATGAATCTAGATACCATACTGACTGCAAAAAATATATCTTGTTGAGTTGTAGTTAAGTATATCAAACTTCCAACCAATTGATGATATAGAGTAACATCAACTGAATTGGAGTCGCCATGTCCGTATAAATTCAACCTGAATTCCAAAGGAGTTGTCGATGGCTTGCAACTCAACATTCTGAACTTCTTCATAATATCCCAAGTATACTTGGTTTGTGACATGAAAATACTATCTTCCCTCTGCTAGACTTCAATACCCAAGAAATAATGCAACTCACTAAGATCTGTCATCTCAAATTCAACAATCATATGTGACTTAAAATTTTGAAATAGTTTAGCATTGTTCCTTATGTAGATCAAATCATCAACATATAATGAAACTATCATAATGCCCTGTCCTAACTGAAAAATATAGAGATTGGGCTCAAAATGTCTTGTCGTGTCCTAACTATCATAATGTCCTATCGTTTTATTGTTGTTGTTATAAAACTTTTCTACAACCACTAGGGTTTAAATTAATTTTTGCATACTTACTTATAAAAGTGGCTAAAGATACACATAATTTAGATCTAGCAATTGGATGTTGGTGTACATGTTGAAGGCTTAATTTATATGATCAATTGTTATATTTTTTGGTACTTTTCCTATTGTTGTTACAAAAGATTAATTGTTGTTATACATTGTCTTATTGTTGTAATTTGCAACAAAAAATGGTTTATTTTCTTATCTAGTGTCTAAGAGGCCATTAATGAGTTATATAACTTAGTAATTTTCCACATTGTTCTTTGGATTGTTTATTGTCTCATACATGTGAACCAATTACCTCGTTACCTTCCTTACCTCTCCTAGACCTAGACCTAACATTTAGGTGACCAAGACATGGGGTTGTAGGTTTGGTTAATCTTGTTATTTGATCCCTTGAGGTCACCATGGAAGCCTCCCTTGTGTTGGACCTTCTTCCATCACTAAAACGAGGGAAGTGTCTACTTAGGTGAAAATGGTAGGAACTTCCAATTGTTACACAAGATTGGGATATTGTAAAGGGTTTGCACAAGTACAAATACTTTGATAACAAGTCTCATGTATAATGAGGGGTAACAAGGCTCATTTACAAATTTACAAATTCCTGCATTTTTGCCTCACATTTAATGCATAAAATTTAGTTTATGAATCAGATATTGAGCATTTGAACTTGCATTTATATATTACATTTTCTTAAAGTTCATCTTTCTCTTTGCAATTCTAAAAGAAATAATCACAATAACATCACATAAGTTTAGATTTGGCACAAGTTTAAGAACATAAATTACAATTACCCTATACTAGACTTGTATCAAGTTTGTAAACCTGAAACACACTTCATTGCACATGAACAATATTCAAAATCACATTACCTTGAGTCCTTGAACACTTCATTCAAATTTTAAACCTTTGACTTAGACTTTCCTTAGGGATACCCTCCTTGTGTTGGAGAAGAACAAACCTAAAGAGAGAGTAATATCAATTGTGGTGACAGTGGGTAGAGTTGCACAATTCTCACTCCTAGATGTTGAGGAATTTACATCATATAGGGTGCTAGATTTTGTTGTAACATTTTGGAGTCATTGCCAAGAGAAAGTTAATTTCTTGGAGACATTCTTTGATGAGGGTTTTGTTTTGAATATCTCATTCTCATTTTGGAAAATCCACATTTGATATCTTACTAATTTTGGAGGTGAGGACAACAAACAAATATTTGAAGAACTCACCTTGTTGACTCCACATTTCATATTTTCGGTTTGAGGTATATGGCATGCATGCATTGTTAGATTTCAACTCCTTAGATTCAAGAAATATGGTAGATCTAGATATAGATTTGTATCTTGCATTTGATTTTCAAATGTTCAAGGATATCCACATGAATTTTATGAAAAATTTGATGATTATGGTTTGAGTTTCCATGTACATAATGATTCAACAATAAGACATATTACACCATTCAATAAAGTAGTTTTGTATCTTGGTATTAGTCATAAGGACGTAATGATGGAATTTTTTGTAGAATCCCTAGCCCTAAGTTGGGCCATGCCACACTGAAATTCCAACTTAGATTCCATTAAATTAAATAAAAATACTCTGCATATGAATAAAATTATGCAGAGCTACAACAAATATATGCATGCATAATAATACAAGAAAAACCCATAATAGGAATACACAATTATTCACATAATAATTAAATCAAACACATAGAAGGCACTCACATTTTGTAAAAAGTCACCAACTGCTAGCAGACCTTAGACTTTACTCCTAGCCATAGACTTTGTTGCTCATAAACTCTCAACAACATGTCACCCCCAAGATGGGGTTAAAAATCCACCAGGGCAAAGGAATCCTAAAGCCATACTAAGGTTTATCAACAACATAAGTACTCAGACTAAGGTTCCAACTCTAGCAAACAACCTACAACCTCTCATTCCCCACATGCTTGTCCCACCCCAGGAAGTGTGCCCCTTCTCTGCTCAACAGTCCTTCGGTTTCCCCACTTCCCTCTCGGGGCTTCAACAATAGGACTAACAAGAAGTCTCAGAGCTCTGTAACTCTAGCCTATCACCTTGGGAAACAATTCCCAACGGTTCTCTCACCTAGAGAGAATGCTCACGGGCCTGACAACCCACTTCTTCAATAGCACACAAGACTAACAACCCGCCTCTTTAGCTCAAGTTACTTAGGTTACTAGTTGAAAACAACTCCAAATATTCTCAAGTATAGGTATGGATGATGGATGCAAATTTTGTACATATGGAAAGAGTGAGTGAGTGATTAATGGGTGGATGATGGGTAAATACACTATTTCCCAACTATATGTATGCATGTTCCCAACTTGGAAGTAGTCATGTTGGGAACTACCTTGGGCTCCACTTGGGGTGTGTTCCCCCACTTTAGAAACTTAGGATATATTTATATCCATAACTTAGAATTTAAGGAATATTAATATTATATTTGCTTAGGCTTAAGCCCGCTTAGCTTAGCCCCTTTCCTAGACTTTTAGCCCCTCTTTCCCTTTCTAGTGGATTTTATCCCCCATACTCTTTATGTTTGGTTGTTCTGTAGCAGTGATGTATTTTCATTAATATTTGAGTGTGATTACACATTGCAAAGACATGTTCCCTAGCCTTTTAGTATCCAGGATCTCTAGCCTAATAACCACACAGGCACCCTATCCTCAAAACATATATAGAAAGGCACTCTAGCCTAAAATATTCTAGCTCACCAGCCTATATGTACCTTTACACTTACAATTGGGGTTCATACTAGGGGTATTACATTTTTTGTATCTACTTTTGATGGTGATGCCATGGTTCAGTTTAAGCATTTAGACAAGGGAAATAAGATCTCTTCATTTGTCGGTTTGATCCATTTATTTTTCTTTCTTTGGCAGGATGGCTATGATCCACATAGCTTTCATGATATTTGCAACGAGGGGTCCTTAGAGGACTAACCTTCATCCCATGAGCCACATTCTCATGATATTTCATATTTTGAAAAAGAGAAGGGTGATAAGCTCGTTGAAGAACATATTGCAACCCTATATGTAGAAGATATTGGTTATGAGAACATATATGCATCCACTCAAGAAGACACAAATTTCGTAAGATATGGTGCTTTTCACAATTATAATTTTGATGGTGCATTTTCTTATAATTTTGAGAAGTTTAATCTTCAAGACAAATCCTTGGAAGAAGAGGAATGTTTATATTTGTTTAATGGTGGGGAAGAAGATGCGATTTTTCATATTAGTAATCATAATGGGATGAGGATCACTGGAATTTATATGGAGACCTTGTCTATGATACTGATAGTGAATTTTCTGAACATAACATTGCAGATTTTGAGGTTGTTGGACAACCTTATATTGTGGATGAGTTAGCTGAAAAAGAGTTGGTAAATTTAGAAATTGTGTATCCTTTCTCTCCCATGCATAGTGTTGATTTACAACCATATTTAGAAGGTGAATCTTCAAAAATTTCATAGATTGATGTATAGTCATGTTTGCCCCTAGATATTTCAGAAATTTTTCAGATTGTGGATGTTAAGAATGCAAAGTTTTTTTAGCCATTTTCTCCCATACATTATTTCAGAAAAAAATCAATTTTTGGAGCATGTTAGTGTTGATGAAGGTGTTGGAAATTTCCAACCATCTTCTTGTTTAGATTTTCGTGAAAGTGCATGTAATTTTTAGCTAGAAAGTATGTTTTTGGTGTTGGAAATTGTATGAAACAACAAGATTAAGTTCAGGTTTTATGATAGTCATTTCTAACCACCAAATAGTGAGCAAAATTTTGTTTCCAAATCTGAAATTTCATCTCATACTCCATCCTCGTGCTTGGTAGAAGATAATTTATTATTGGATCAACCTACATCCTCAATGCTTGAGGGTGTTGGTGATATTTTTTTATGTATATCAACCTTTGGAGAGGCACATATTGGGTAGTGTTGGTCACTGTAATTGCTTATTTAACTAAACAATCAAGTGCTACATAAATTGTCAATCCAGGGAAGTCTGTTTATTTCAAAGGCAATCACACACTGTATATGCTCAATCTCAAAAGCAATCTAGAGTTGTAGTAAAAGTATATTAATCACACCTTGCCTTGAACAAACTGAAGTTCTACTTTGAATTACAAAAAAAACAACCTACCTATTGCAGAGTTCAAAGTTTAAAGAAACAATTATCCAAAGAATCCTGGATTACATTAAGAGATAACAACCTAGGAAAGAAATCTTTCAGGACACTACAAAAGGAAAGACCAACTATTCTATAACAGAGAACATGACCCTATTCCCCAAGCAGGAATCTTCAACACCTGTTTCCGATTATCACACTTTCATGAACTCTTTACTAATCAGAAATGATTGACATGCACTGAAAGCTAACTATCTCTTAACAGAGAACAAGACCCTATTCCCCAAGTAGGAATCTTCATCACCTGTCTCTGATTATCACGCTTTCACAAATTCACCAAACATGATTACTAATTAGAATGATTAACAGTTACCCAAGCATGAATTATATGAAAACAATGTACAATCAATAAAGCAGAGTTTCAACAAAACAGATTTCAGTAAAGTAGAGTTTCAGCAAAACAGAATTTAATCAAGGCATGAACAAAAATAATACTAGCACACTACAGAACTAATGGGTGAATCTTGTGAAGAAGGTGGGCCCTCCCTTCTCACAAGATTCCCCAGAAACGAAAGGAACTAGGAATGAATGCTCAGAACAATCTTTTATTCATCTGTCAACTATATCATGTTACAATGTCTGAAGTAAACATGTCCTTCTCTGTAATTCCTTTCTTAGCCAAGAAAAAGGTCCCTTTCTAATGATGATTTCCTCTTATTTAAAGAGGAGAATCCTCTCGATACAATTTGATCATCAAATTACATGTGCACATCTGAATCCTATTCTTAGTCAGATCTAATCTCTATACTGGAATAGGAGATCTTGGTCTCCCGTAACATAATGCTATTACAATAGTTGAAAAGGTGTTGAGTGAGGTGTAGTTGTTGCGGTTGTTGCAGTTGGAGTTGTTACTGTTGTTGTGTATTGTTTCAGCATCACAAATCGCGGGCTGTTTCAACAACGGGATTTGCGTTCTAACTGTTTCAGCAACGTGGTCTCACGCAGCAGCGATGGTTAATTTTGGCTCAAGGTGCGACTGTTGTGATCAGTGTAAAAACTTTCTTTGTGTGAATTGTTGTTTCAGCATCGTATACCATGGACTGCTTCAGCCACGGGGTTTGCGTGCTTTTGACTGTTTCAGCACCGAGCCTTCAAACAACAACGATAATCTGCAGTTTGATTGTTTCAGCACTTACATATTTCTAATCGATAGTTAAGTATGAGAGTAATGTAAAATTATATGCAAAACAAATTAAACATATAGCAAAGAGAAGAGACGTTATATGCCTTTGGAAAGATAGGGTAAGGTGATAATGTAAGTTTAAATGTGAGTGGAAAAAGGATGTAATGGTAGCAAAAAGTGTGAACAAAAAGGCAGATTATAGGGCCCTAACATCCCCCCCAACTTAAAAGGTTGCATGTCCTCAGGCAAATTCAATCTGAATACCGACTCTGAGCATGCAAGTTACTTAAGCAGTAGCTATGGAAAGTGTTGTCTATTGGAGCTCTGAATCCTTGAACGCGTTGTAGCCTTTGCCAAGCTGTTGTTTCGGCCTTCTTGGGAAACTTATGATGAACTTGATATTTCTCTGCTGACATCCATAGAATAGGAAAATGAAACTGATAACCTATCCAGCTTTCAACACATTGTTGAACACATTTGATGTAGCTAGGTACCCGAGAGATTGTTGTCTCAAGATTGGTGGGGCTAAAGGGGTTGTGTTCCTGTCTTTTCTCAGTAGATTGTTGCCAAAACATGTTATTTGCTTGTAGGGAAGCGATCTCTGTGGATTTAATGAACTGTTGACAATCCCGAAGCACTGTTGTCTGTAGTTGCCGAATGTATTGAATCATCCCTAGTTTCTTCAAAAACTGATAATACTCTGCAACAAAGGTGGCAACATTTTGTGGTTCTGGCCGTATCCAGAGAAGGCGGTTATCCTCATTATGCTTGGCAGCTAGGAAGTCATTCTGCCATATAATCTGATTGTTAAGGAAGGAGGTGAGTGCCCGAATCTGGATATCACCGACAAGAGGGTTAAGGTTAAGCTGTCGGTTCTCAGGGATGGCCTCATTATGAAGATATACCTCACAGAGGAGGTGTTGATCCATAATAGAGGCTTCTGCAAAGGTTCTAACAAAATCTGTTGGATTTAACACTGCATGGGGTCTGCCTTCTTTGATTGAGTTAATCTAAAAAAATGTAAGTCGTTCCATGAGGAATAGAGAGTAATTGGAGGATGGTTTCCTTGAAGCCAACAAATTTTGTGCCAAGTCAAACATCAGGAGCAATTTGCCTTTTAACTCTTTATTCTGCTTCTTATGGGCACGGGATTCTTGGCGTGTTTGCTCCAAAGCTTCCCAGTTTGAATAGATATGGTTTAGATAGAGTAGTCTGTGCTCCTGCAGGCTTTTGTCCTGTGTAACAATAGACTCTTTTTTCCATTTGTCCATTATTGCCTGCTCATCCCATGGTTGAGTTTGTGTTTTAACATCGCAAGTGATAGGCTGAGGTAGGGTCTGAGTGGCTTGTTCCACAAAGGTGTGGGTATTGATCTGGCTAGTAGGGGCAGATTCATCAATAGGCAATGTTTGTACAACTTTATTAACAAAAACAAGGGCTTCAGATGTGACAATTGTTGTAGGCTAGGGTTCATTTTTAATTTTGGAAGGTCCTGCTGGTTCTTGTGTAACAACAAGGTTTTCTTCTTTGACTGCAAAAGTCGTAGGTGCAGGGGAAGCTCCTGGCATTGGAATTTGAGTTACTTTGTAGCCCGATTGATAATAGATGTCCCCACATTGACTGCACATATACTCTCTACACTAATTCTCTTTTGTATTTTCCTCTGTCATGGTCTCTATGCGAGCTAGGGTGTACAATTTAAGTTCCTTCTCGTAGTCTTCCTTTACCATGACTAGCTCTTGCTTGTAGGCTTCCAGTTCAGACTTTAGGAACTCATTTTCTTGTAAGACAGAGGCCATTGTTGGTTCTGGTTGTTGATATTTCAAGGGTATATTAAGAGGGGTGACTGGTTCTTGTGTAACAATCACAACTGCACTAGCTGGTTCTTTTGGAGCAGCTACATGATCGACAGTTGATTCTTGTATTTCAGCTTCTTGATGTAGAGAAAGTAATGTTGTGGCACCCTGGGCATATGATTCATGTATCTCGGTAACAATATCAGCAGCTGGTTCTTGTGTTTCAGCTGTAGCTGGTTCTTGTGTAACATCTATAGCTGGTTCTTGTGTTTCAGCCACTGAATGAGTAGCTAGTTCTTGTGTTTCAGCTACTGAATGAGTAGTTGGTTCTTGTGTTGCAGCTACTGAATGAGTAACTGGTTCTTGTGTTTCAGCTACTGAATGAGTAGCTAGTTCTTGTGTTTCAGCTAATTGATTTGAAAAGGATGATATCGCAGCACACTGGGCCTCTGGTTCTTATGTTTCAGTGCCCGTGGGTGGAATAGGTAAAAATTCCAGAATTTGGGAGGTTGGAGGTGTACGGGGTTTTAGTCGGATGGGTTGGGGGTTTAGGGCAGTGGAACTAGTGTCTGCTCTTATTGAGGTCCTTGTTCGTTTTCTTTGTAAAAAGGGGGGAAAAAGAGGAATTTGCTTTTGTTTGTGTGGGGGTTTTTCCTCATTGATGGGGCAGGGAGAGTTGTCTGGTTCAAAATCATCGCTAAGGATATGAACGGTAGGAGTGGATGATTCTGGTAAGATGTGAAGCAGGCTTGGTATGGTAGGAAGGTTAATTGGATTAATTGGGTCTGTAGGCGGACTGTTAGGTACTTCCGAAGGATCTAGAGGGTTTTGTGGTTGCTATTCCTGAAGATTTTCAGGATATTCAACAACTTCTTGGGGATCTATGGGTGGGTTGTTTAGGAGAGGGTTTTGTTGGGAAAAACCCTTTTGGATAAGTAGTTGAGCGAGACGATGATGGGTGAGGGAAAGGGAGGGATTTTATCCTTTTTACAGTAATGCGACATATTTCTAAGACATCCGAGCAGATAATAAGGAATGTTCACCAATCTAGCATGTCGTAAATGAGACAACATGACAAAGTTGTACTGGTAGACTACCTGGTATCGACCTTCACAGGTAAGGTAGTGCTTGAAAAAATCTGCAACTTTCGGCCAAGGAGGCGACAATGAGCTAAGTTGAACACCCCGGCCTTTAGGCTCAATTTGTTCCCCTGGCACGAGGAAATCCTGCTGGGCATTAAGGATGATATGTTTGCGGCTGAACCAACGAATTCCATTGACAGGGAGACCCGAAACCTATGCTATATCCTCCTCTGTAACTGAAATCCGAACCCCTTGAACAATGGAATGGTCTTCCTGGAGATTTCGAGCAAATTGAAGAACCTGTTGTTGATCAAATCCCTGTAGCCTCTGAAAATAACCCAGCCATCCTTCTTGCAGAAAAATTTGATAGACTTCTAGATATAGTTCTAACAGGGATGTCGTGGCGGGTTCGTACCGTATAACAGGGCCTCCCATAGCTAACAGATCAGTAAAATGCACCGTAAGAGTGTCAAGTAATCGCTTCTGTGCAGAGTAAGTTTTTCAGGTGAAGGCATGCAAATGGTGGTGAAACAAACAAAAGGATGGTAAGAAAAAGAATGACGGTGGTTGGTTCGTGTGAAACGATGGTATAAGATTTTGATATCCCCCCCCCCTTCAAGTACAGCTAAAATAATGATTTTACATGAGTGGTAATAATGAGTTGGGATCTTCTCATTAACCATAGTTCAATTGTATTTACATATAAAGTTTGCATACCTCATCTTTACCTTTTGATTCGTACTTCAAACAAAATATAGTGCATGTCCATAATAGTTTTGTTGTAGCCATGGAAGAGACTTTTGATTTGTCAGAGAAATTGTATCAAGGATTTGTTTAGTGGAAGGACAAAATGTAGTATGAGAGAGAAATAGATTATTGACAAGGAATGCTGAAAAGTTGGTGTTTCAGCAACAGGAAAAGAATAGATAAATGTTTGTTGAAGGGTGATGTTGCAGAATACTACTGAGGAAGTGGTGTTTCAGTAGTGGCGACATGTTGCTGAGTAGTGGTGTTTCAGCAATAGAGAGAAGGGCGAAATTTTTTTGAACAGTGGTGTTTCGACAATGGGGGAAGAGGCAAAAAGTTGTTGAACAGTGGTGTTTCAGCAATGGGGGAAAATATGTGAAAAATTGTTGAACAGTGGTGTTTCAGCAATGGGGAAAAAGGGAAAAAAATTGCGGGACAGTGGTGTTTCAGCAATGGGGAAAAAGGAAAAAAGTTGTTGAACAGTGGTGTTTCAGCAATGGGGAAAAAATGCGAAAAAATGTTGAACAGTGGTGTTTCAGCAATGGGGAAAAAGGCGAGTAGTGTTTCACAAGATGAAGCTTGGCTCTTCTTGAAGTAAGATGATCCTTTCTTGGTATCCCTTTGCTTTGATCGAGAATATGCAAAAATCAATTGTAACATGCTATTTCTTGACAGGGATTATTAGTAAACGAAATCTAATCTAATACTAAAGAAATTAATTTAAAAAGAATTAATTGCAACGAGGGGTAGGAGGCCCCTCTAAAAAGAGGTAATGAGATTCTACCACACATGTGGCCTTAAAATCTTCTTTGGAAATAGGACGCTGGTACAGACGAAGCCGATGACCATTCACAAGTAACGGTGTTTTAGAGTCATCGATTGTGAGGAGCCTTACTGTTCCATTGGGGAAAACAGTGTCCACTTTGTAAGGTCCAAGCCATCTTGTACATAGTTTCCCTTGAAATTCTTTAAACCGAGAATCATACAGTAAGACCCAATTACCTTTTTGGAATTGTTTATACTTGATAGTTTTGTCATGCCATTTTGATCTTTGTTGTTGAATCATAGTTGTCTGATGAATGACATCTAGTCTTTTTTCATCCAATTCATTAAGCTGCTGCAACCTGACTGTCTGT
>JZKD02S1062426.1:58211-93282 GCA_000966675.3 Picea glauca | reverse complement strand
TGATTCTTTAGATATGTCCCATTTTCCAAGCATATTCAGCATATCTAGACAGTCATCCCTTACTCCTTTTAGTAATATTGTTTTAAGAATATCTTTACTTACATCGGGGTGACTGAATCTTTGTAGATTATACTGTATCCTTTCTACAAAGTCCTCCAGATTTTCATCCTCTTTCTGTATCATCTTGAATAGTTCCTCTCTTTTTTCTCTTGTTCGGCAATAGTCCTAGTATTTATGCAGGAATTTCTGTTTCATCTGATCCCATGTTGTGATTACATGACCTCCAAGACTCATGAACCATCTTAGTGCATTTCCTTTCAATGTTGCTGGAAATAGCTTTAATGTTTGAGCATTGGAAATGTAATCATAACTTCTGCATAATATGCCAAACTCAAAAAGGAATTCATCAGGATCTTCTGAAGATAAACCATGAAATTTAGGTAACGGTGAGAGTGGAATGTTCTTCATGGGAGATACCCCTCTAGGAAGATCACCAATAGAAAATCCTAAAGTGGAAAAAGAGTTTTCATCATTTACCTCTCTTTCAGGACCTGCCTGTTCTTCATGATGCAGTTCTTCATTATACTCATCCATGTTTTCTTCTATTTGCTCCCCTGCTGCGCTTTCTTTGTCCTCAATGTTCCCTGTTGGTTTCTTGACTGTCTCAGGAATCCATATCTCTTTCCCCGTTTCAAAGTTTGCTTGAAAGGAAGGTTGGGATTTTGGTTTCCGAGAGTTTGGTCGTTGAGGAGGAACAAATTCAGATTTTGATATAATCTCGTCAATATAAGTCTTTCTTCCTCCCCTTCCTCTACCCCTGCCACCTGTAGGGTCAGTTTCTTTGGGGTCTCCGTGTCCTCTCATGCAATATTTATATCTGAAAGAACATAAGTGCTTTTGAAATCTATAATTACCTTCCTCAGCAACGACGCCAAAATGTTGGTCACTGTAATTGCTTATTTAACTAAACAATCAAGTGCTACATAAATTGTCAACCCAGGGAAGTCTGTTTATTTCAAAGGAAGTCACACACTATATATTCTCAATCTCAAAATCAATCTAGAGTTGTAGTAAAAGTATATTAATCACACCTTGCCTTGAACAAACTGAAGTTCTACTTTGAATTACAGAAAAGCAACCTATCTATTGCAGAGTTCAAAGTTTAAAGAAACAATTATCCGAAGAATCCTGGATTACATTAAGAGATAACAACCTAGGAAAGAAATCTTTCAGGACACTACAAAAGGAAAGACCAACTATTCTGTAACAGAGAACATGACCTTATTCCCTAAGAAGAAATCTTTAGCACCTGTTTCCGATTATCACACTTTCATGAACTCTTTACTAATCAGAAATGATTGACATGCACTGAAGGCTAACTATCTCTTAACAGAGAATAGGACCCTATTCCCCAAGTAGGAATCTTCAGCACCTGTCTCTGATTATCATGCTTTCACAAATTCACCAAATAGGATTTCTAATTAGAATGATTAACAATTACCCAAGCATGAATTATATGAAAACAATGTACAATCAATAAAGCAGAGTTTCAGCAAAACAGAGTTCAGTAAAGTAGAGTTTCAACAAAACAGAATTTAATCAAGGCATGAGCAAAAATAATACTAGCACGCTACAAAACTAATGGGTGAATCTTGTGAAGAAGGTAGGCCCTCCCTTCTCACAAGATTCCCCAGAAACGAAAGGAACTAGTAAGGAATGCTCATAACAATCTTTTATTCATATGTCAATTGTATCATGTTACAATGTCTGAAGTAAACACGTCCTTCTCTGTAATTCCTTTCTTAGCCAAGGAAAAGGTCCCTTTCTAATGATGATTTCCTCTTATTTAAAGAGGTGAATCCTCTCAATACAATTTGATCATCAAATTACATGTGCACATCTGAATCCTATTCTTAGTCAGATCTAATCTCTATACTGGAATAGGATATCCTAGTCTCCCATAATAGAATGCTATTACAATAGTTGAAAAGGTGTTGAGTGAGGTGTAGCTGTTGTGGCTAGAGTAACAACTTCTTTATTTATCTTCTTGTTACAGTTGTTGTGTATTGTTTAAGCATCGCAAATCGCGGGCTGTTTCAGCAACGGGATTTGCGTTCTGACTGTTTCAGCAACGTGGCCTCACGCAGCAGCGATGGTTAATTCTGGCTCAAGGTGCGGCTGTTGTGGTTAGTGTAACAACTTTCTTTGTGTGAATTGTTGTTTCAGCATCGTAGACCACAGACTGTTTCAGTCACGGGGTTTGCGTGCTTTTGACTGTTTCAACACCGGGCCTTCAAACATCAACGATAATCTGGAGTTCCACTGTTTCAGCACTTATATATTTCTGATCGATGGTTAAGTATGAGAGTAATGTAAAATTATATGCAAAACAAATTAAACATATAGTAAAGAGAAGAGACGTTATATACCTTTGGAAAGATAGGGTAAGGTGATAATGTAAGTTTAAATGTGAGTGGAAAAAGGATGTAATGGTAGCAAAAAGTGTGAACAAAAGGGTACATTATAGGGTCCTAACAGGTAGTTTGGAGGTTGATGATGGGCTACCATATTCATGTTTCAAATTATATTTTTTCCCTATCCAACAACGAGTATAATTAACATGTAGTGGAGCATGCTATCGTGATGATGATGTTTGTATTGACTGCCATTTATATGATTGTACTTCATTTTGTCGCCATGTTTTAAAAAAAATTCCATCATACATAGGATTGATTCTTGATGTAGCTTTGTTTTGGTTCATTACCAAACACAAGGGAAGATTTTCTAGCCTTGAGAAGATGCTATGGTGGCTACATTAGTTATTTGATTTCACCTAGCAATTGTACTTTCCTATATTAGAATAGTGTCATGTAGGTAGATTAGAAGATGAATAAGCTCTAGAGAACAAGTAGAGTAGGATTGTAGTTTCATTTCTTCCTAGGTTGATTTTGCTGATATTTGGCTCCATTCCTTTTAGCCTTGCATTTCATGAGATTTTGGCTCCTCTCTTGGTTTTTTGCCCTGCATTTCATATAGAAAATAATGGCTTATTTGTTACTTCATGTAGAATATATATATATAGTTTTTGCATTTCATTGCACATTATATGAGACTTGCATTTAGGGGTGTCATGGATATTATATTTCCATTATATGGTGTCATGGTGAGATTCTCACCTTGTCACTTGATCTTATCACTCCCATGCTAAGTTTCATCAAGTACCAAATATTTTTGAGGTTCTTATGTACTCCTAGAAGATTACATGTCTCTATGTTGGAGCCCATTGTTACACCATATTTTGTATGGGGTGTCCAAGGACGATTTCATGACACCTTATATGATGACACTTATGGAATTTATATATACCAGTTGTAGATTAGGGGAACTATCATTATGCACATGTTATCCTTGGTGCTAACCTTTTTCTTTATCTGAATCTCGACCATCAAAGAGGAAGGTGTCATTCATGGAGGATGACTTGGCATGATCAGTTTGTCATGCCCTTTTCACTCTCATCAACATATCAGATGGATTGGTTATGTTGGTACCATTCGTGGAGGTTGTTTCAATTGCATATTATGTATCTTTCATCTTGTTGGAGGTGCATTTCTTTGGTTGATCATTGTTGAAGAGACCATATTGTTATTTCCCCTTGCTCTTGATGTTCTAGTCACTACTTACATTGGGTTGTTGCATGGTGGGTTCGAGTCTTATTCCTATTTAATGTGTCTTCTAGCATGGTGGGGCACTTTCCTAGTGATTTTCCCGTATATTACTAACATTTCACTACCATCCATTCATTTTTCCTCAGTATCTTCCATATTTCACCACATTGCCACTTTGTGCCTTGTTACAATCCACATCACATAATCATTTCATCATATTCACATTCCTAGAGAGTGCATGAGTCATTTCATCCATATTCATAAAGGTTACTCTCTTCATAATTAACCTTTCATTTTCCATTTTTCGTTATTTCACCATTTTCGTGTGTGAACACATCAAAGTGGTTTGATACATTTTTATTAATAATTAATTAAACCCAAACCTTAGTTTGAGTGTTACATTATTGGGGTATTTATATTCATATGTTATAAACCTTCATTGAGGCCACATTCCCTAAGTTTCATCTTAAGATGTTTTTAACCATTCACTAGGGAATGTAACTTTATGTTCCATGTGGTACCACACATGAGGGTATCACTCCCCCCTTGGCACACATGTTGATGCAAAAAAGAGAGAAAGAGAGAGAAAGAAAAAATAAAATAAAATAAAATTATGAAATGTTAATGATTGCCCCCTTTATCAATTCATTATTATCCCTTGGCACACATGTTGAGGAGGCGGTTGAGCTTTGCACATGGTTTGAGAGGTTAGTTATGCATGCACCCTAGTCTTTTATTCACATCCATTTACATTCATTCACATCCACTCACCATTTCCCTTATCCACATACCTTGATTCCTCTTGACACATATTCCAAGGTGATGCACTCCACTAGAAGGGTCCACATTCACCTTTGGATGAGTCTTGTTCACACATTGTTTCACCTTGTTGAAGCTTAAAGTGACTATGAACTAGTTGAACATTTATTTGATGGTATGTCCACATTGGAGAAGGTGTTTCACATTCTCTTAGGGAACACTCTTCCATGAGATCATTTTATTATTTTTTGGGGGAAGTTACAACTACTTTGACTCCTTATCTAAGGTGCCCCTCTTGTGCAATAATACTTTATATTATTTCTTAGATAATAACCTCTTGGAATGTGCATCACTCTTTTGGAGATCTCATGTGGAGAGAAAAAATATTATTTGAAGACCAATTCATATTCATATAATATTATTTTATTTGAGTTTGACTAATCAACTTTGATCACTATGATATTATTGTTTTATTATGAGGTGGTTGAGGTTAGAATTCTATAAATAAGAGGTTCCGCTCATTTGTAATGGTGGTTGTTGTTGACTGAGATAATATTAGAGCATTACCTCTTCTTGGAAAAAATACTTTGGATTTCATTTTGTTTATATGTGTGAGGCCACTATGTGAGCATTTGTTGGTGATTGGATCTTTTGCATGCAAGCTAAGGGATTGAACCAATGTCATCTTGGCAAGACATCTACTTCAAATGGTGAATAACTAGGTGTGTTTTTTTCTTCTTCCTTGTTATTAGTCCTCGCCATAGGCATAGAGGGACTATAGCGATTGATAAATCATTGACTTCATATTAGTCTATCCTTTGACCACAAATATTTCCATATTATCTATTGTTGGAACCAGGGAACTGTAAACATCGATTTTTATATAAAAAAAAGTACCATATTTGTCATGATTTGATTGGACAAGGGATTGGAGGTCTTATTGTCGACTTCACTATTCCCAATGTTATATATGTTGGCATATCCAAAGTATTTGATCGTATATGGTCTTTTTGAATCATATATTTTGTTATGCACTCGTCAAAGGTGGATTAATGCTAGCATTAATTCGAATGTTTGGTTTAGCATTTTATGCTAGGTAAATTTATGGCAATGTTTGATATGGTGGCATATCCAAAGTTTGGCCTTCCAATACATTCTCTGGTGTTCGAACTATTGTTACAAAAAATATAATATTTTTTTTGGGATACGTCAGAAACCTGCCACATTGAATTTTTTTCTTAAATGTTTATAGAGCATTTATGACAAACTCAAATGTTTACCTAACAGACTTGGTAGTGTTGAATGGTTACTTAACAGGCTTGTTACAAGACATTTTCTTCTGTTTTTAAAATTTATATGCTCCAGCAGCATTGCTAGTTCACTGGTCCATGCTTGTTTTTTGCATGGCATTGATTTCTTATTTGCATGTTGTTGTTGTTCTTGCTTGATTGTTCGTGTTGTTGCAGTTTTCACATTTGGGTTTCTGCAATCACGATTGGAACAACATCGTTCATGGGGAGTGGTTGCTTCTTGCTTCTTTCTTCGTTGTATGTTGTTTATTGTTTCTTTATTTGACTTTGCAGGGTTCTGGTCTTGTGCCTGCACTTGGGCCTTTTGGTGCTTTTTAGATAGGTTCTTATTTGGTGCTTGTTCTTGTTTGCCCAGGGTTTACAATGTTGGGACGCTGCATCTACAATTGGATCTCTGGTTACATTTTTTTGTAGTGGAGTTTGCATAGAATACTATTAAGATAAAATAACAGACTAAAAAATTGCACGTGATGTAAATTGCATCTCTTATGCATTGAAGCAGAGTTTGTCGGCCTCAAAGTATATTTCATAGCTATCGATGCGTTTTCCATGGATTATGTGTTACTATGGCTTCATAGTTATGAGAGTGCCTTTTGCTATGTGGGAGATACAACTGTTCTCTCCCTTTTATTTTCCTCTTGTAAATTGTGTTTATGACTCTATAGTTTCTTTCATTTTTGTGGTCATTCCGACCGATCGTCATTCGGTTGCATACTTAGCCAGTTTTATGGACGCGACTTCACGAATAGGTCCTATTGAACTATGACAGGTCGTGTTCAGTGTATACATTATCTTTCCTGAATTAGTTTTCTTTAAAAGAAGGGCTCCTTGACAGAAGAGAATGTAATTTATGAAATTATAGGTTTCATGGACAACATAGGTTAATGATCGCGGGTTCTCGGGGTGGCGGGATGAAAATTGGGCTTATGTTGTTCCATGCCTTGAAAATAGCACGGAGAGTTTCGCGATCATTTCGACCGACCGTTGTTCGGTTGCATACTTAGTTAGTTTTATGGACGCGGCTTCGCGGATAGGTTGTATCGAACTATGACAGGTCGTGTTCGGTGTATACATTAGCATTCCCGAATTAGTTTACTTTAAAAGAAGGGCTCCTGGACATAAGAGATTGAAATTTATCAAATTATAGGTTTCCTGGACATCATAAATTAAACATAGGAAATATGTAATTTTATAAAGTAGATATATAAAGCATGCACGAAGCCCTCATCCCATACTTAGCCAGTTTTTGCAGCACGGGTTCTCGGAGTAGTCGGTTGAAAATTGACAATTGGAGAGTTCTGCGATATACAAATTGACAATCGAACTTGCAGACTATTTGAATTTAAAGGGCCTCATGTCCAAAAAATTTAGCATTCTCAAAATAGTTTACTTTATGTACATTTTACATATGCTGGTGGACAAAAACACAGAAAAAAAATAGTAAGCATTTTTTGGATCGCGGGTTCTTGGGGTGGCGGGCTCTAAATTCGGCTTCTGTTGTTTTGTGTCCTACAAATAACACAGAGAGTTCCACGATATACAAATTGACAATTGGACTTGCAGACTATTTGAATTTCAAGGGCTCATGTCCAAAAAAATTATCATTCTCGAATTACTTTTCTTTACGTACGTTTTACATACGCTCGTGGAAAAAAACAGAAAAATAGTAGTAACGTCTGTTACATAGGGCCCCATCCCCACTACCTTTAGCGCTTCCTAATACACATTAAATATGCTTTCAAAAGTTAGACCCGACCAGACAGGTTCAAAAAGATGGGCTTTAATAACTGGAAAGCTCCAGGACATCTCCCATTAAAATGAATAGACAAACGAATATTATGGGATCTGGTAATTTCTTTTTGCCTACATTTTGAATTTGCGAAAATAATATTTTTTTTTTTTTTGCTTGTGCAATTTTAGTTTTCTTAAAAGCTTCAGCATAGTTCATGAACGTGTCACCCACAGAGGCCTTGACGTCATGTCCCTCTTTAATATTGTGCATATCTTAGATGTCATATTTGAGAATCTGCTCGAATATGAGAATTTTAATACGTACTACTAGTCACTATTCAATGTACATATTCGAAAAGATTGGCATTAATAAGAGAAAATATCAAGAACATCTATCATTAAAATGAATCAACACAAAATCTACGGAAGATCATCCAACGTTGATTTTAAATACTTATTGTCATTTCTCTCTATCATCAAAGAGTTGCGCTTTAGGGTGCCTTCGTTCTAATGTTCCTGGTCATGGACATGTAAGACAACTTAGAGATGCGATTGAGGGGCAGATGAAAGAAGAGAGACTGGTTTTATGTGACGTGAGCTTTGAGTAAAGATAAAAACTCTGTTATACAAGAGAAACTCAGAGAGGACGAAAAAAAAAGAACAAGTATGTTCTAGTTGGTGTTCTCCCTATGTTCGATGCTTTGGTTGGTTGAAAAGGATACTTGGAGATTTGTTTGTTGAAATTCTTTGTTTTCTTGCTGGGAATTGTAATGGATTTTGAGGTCACGTGCAAAATAGTTCTTCATTTAAGTATATAGCTTCTTCCAACAACACAAATTTGGCAAGTGTATCGAATTGTACAGATCCCACAAGAATTTGTCTTCCTCGGGGGTGATGCATTTATAGTGGCTTGCAAAATGGCCTGTCATGCCCGTAAATGACGCAAAATATTAATCCATTTGCGAATGTAACTAGAGGCGGATAACATAAACTGTATGGGTGGATAAAATGACATATTATCATTACAAAAGTTTCTATTTCAAAGTTTGATGAGCTACATGTGGGTCTGGTAACCGACTTGACAAAAATCTATGTTCTTTGTCAAAGTTTGTTCGGTTTCATCTGGATGTAGTTGCAAACTCCACATATTTGGCGTCACCTACGAAAATTTTAGACCTTTCTGTGGGCCGCCATACCTCCACCGTTATGAGGAAAGATATATTCTGATGCCATCTGCAACATTTGATACACTTGCTAGACCCGTGTTGGTGCGTTCTGCAACATTTGATGCACTTGCCACACCTCCGCTGCCCGAAGAAGTTATGTACCTCAACAGATTTGCATTTTGCATCTGGGTTGGATGTTTCTTCCAATTTACTGTAATAAAACAAAGAAGTTCAACATACAAATCCTCAGGCAGGCTTTTCAACCAAACAGATGATCGAATATAGGGAGAATACCAGTCACTAGGTACTTGAATTTTTTTCCCTTGCCATAACTGTTATGACATAAAACGACTCCGTCCACTTTGAAGTCAGCCTGAATCGCATTTCTAAGTTGTCTCAGATGTCAATGGTCAGAAACATTGCAAGGAAATCACCTTAAACCCCAACTTTTCGACGACAGAGGGAAATTAATACTTGACAAAGAATGGAATATTGAATAAGCAACCATTGCAAGCAGGCCATATCTGGAAGAGACAAGGTATTCAAAAAACTGGGATAGATGTACTTGGCAGCACCGATTAAGTACAAAACCCAAAATTGATATTTAACTCATTTTTTACGAATAAAGAGTTTGAATGTCAAGAAAACTGTCAAGAAGCTTCATCAATGTACATATTTTTTATTGGTCGAAGGTAGGAGAAATCGCAATCGCTGTCGCAAATAGACTCAACTGTATTTTGTAACCCATATTATTTGAATATAAAATAATTTCGGTTTATTTTTAATAGTATTTTCCAATTTCTAGTATTTGTTTTAATTGTATTTTGTACCTTCTTCCCCTGTGTCGTTAAACATGAATGACAAGCTTTTCTTTATGTTGCCCACTAATTCAATCTAAATAAAGCCTGGTCTATTCTTTCTTTACATTTTACATTTAAGAATATTTTTTCATAAGCCATACTTATGTGGCGTCGACCCTGTATTTAAAGAAAGAAATTGGAGGACTCGTCCTGCTTCCATTCTTCAGGTTCCGTAAATAGAATGAATTAATGAGTTACAACAAAGCGACTGAACTGTTGACAAAATGTTCCTGTTCAATATGTTGGATATATTGCAGCTTCTTCTATTTGATAATATCAATGCATATATACTAATATCAGTACTATTGGAACAAATACAAAAAACTTCCTCTTTGGCAAAGCTTAGGCAATTATGTTTGGGTTTGCGGTATTAAACAACTATGTTCTATGTCTTGTCATATACATATTGTAGCCAAAGAACTTCCATAGTCTACAATTTATGCTTTAATTACTTAAGTCACACCAAATTTTTATTGCATTTAATTTAATTTAGATATTGATGTTTATGAAGAGTCGATGTTTTCTCATGTCATTGCAATTAATACAAGATGAATAGATGATAAGGAGTTTATCTCGTTGAGACCAAAATGCAAATTCATGTTTCTTGTTGCGCTATGTACATCTTGCAGTCAAAATTTTCGTGGTTTCAACGAAATTTGCAAACCGAAGAGCATCTTGCAAATTGGGAGATCATTTGCATTTGAAACGGAAACAATCCATTAATATATATTAGTATGAATACTATTCAGATAAATATGAAAACTTCTCCATTGATAGATACTAGTATGAATACTATTGAAATAGATATCAAACCTTTGTCTTGGCCAATACTTAGCCAGTTATCTGGGCACCAGGCCCCGGGTTTGCGATACCCAGCACCAATGACCCCTATTTCGTTAAATACATCTTGTAGCCAAAGAAATTCAGTGATCTATAGTTAATGCTTTTACTAGTGAGAACCCAACTGCTTATCGTTCTGGTATATACATCTTGCACTCAAAACATTCGTGATCTACAATTCCACCGCAGGTTCCTCGTATACATTAACTTCGCTCAAATTATATGTTGTTGCTTTCCATCCCCAACAACTTCACGTCCTTCCTGATATACATCAACAATGATCTTACTAGTGACAAGTGGACATAATGGTACAAAAGATACTTCAGTGATCTGCAATTTATGCCTTAACTGGTGAGAACTCAGCATGGGTTCGAAAACATTTGCATTAATAATCAAACACTAGATGTTCTTCTGCGAGATACTTAGTTCTTTTTCCCTTGTCTTCTTCCCATGTATTATCGCATTCTAGTTATATACTTAGTCACGTTTCTATGATCGCGGGTTCCAACGTTGGCGTGTTGACATATCTTCATCTCCATCTATATCCTCACATGGCAAATTGGACTGCCCGCTGTTTCTTTTCATACTTAGTGAATTTTATGCCCGCGGTTGTCGAGTTGGCGCAACTGAACTCTGTTGCTTCTTGTTTCGTCATATACATCTACCACTCAAAATTTTCGTGATCTACAATTCCACTGCGAACTCCTCTGTCATTTTTCCCTTATTTTCTTCCCGTGTATTATGGGACTATAAAATATGGACATGATATTTTATAGAGCATGTACGAATTCCGCATTCCATACCTAGCGACATTTTGGATCGCGGGTTTTCGGGCGAGCGGGCTCAAAATTGGGCCTCCATTGTTCCGTGCTCTACAAATAGCACCCAGAATTCCGCGATATACAAATTGACAAGCGGATTGTCTGACTCAACATTGCACTTCCATTGTTATGTGTCCTCCAAATAACGCTCCCAGTTCCACGATATAGAAATTGACACACAAAATGCAGGGCTAGCGGGGTGGAGATTTCCATTGTTTACAGATGCTAATCCCTATGAAGTATCTAACAGTATCTAAAAAATTATTTTAAATACTAAATTAGCTCTTAGTAGTGACAAATGGACATAGAGGTACGAAACAGTTGGGATTGCACCCTCCGCAATATACTAATTGACTACCGGATTCCAACATCGTCCGCTCTTCCGTGTTACAAATTATGCATTCAAATGTTCAGAGTGATACAATTAGAACGTTGGGGCCTTGCCTCCTCTGCAGACACCTTCTCAACCTGTTTTGGATCCTCTTGTTGTCGGGTTTACAAAATGTGCAACTCTGGCATTGGCGGGTTGACATATCTTTATCTCCATCTATATAATCAGACGACGAATCCGACTGACCGTTGTTGCTTTCCATACTTGGCCAATTTTATGTCCATGGTTGTCGGGTTGGCGCCAATTTCATCTACATCTATATCCTCGCATGGCCAATTGGACGACCCACTGTTCCTTTTCATACTTAGTGAATTTTATGCCCGTGATTTCTGAGTTGGCATAATTGAACTTTGTTCCTTTTTGTTCCATTATATACATCTTCCACTCAAAATTTTCGTGATCTACAATTCCAATGCTAACTACTCCATCCTTTTTCCCTTTTTTTCTTCCTGTGTATCATGGGACTACAAATTATGGACATGATATCTTATAGAGCATGTACAGATTTCACATTCCATACCTAGCGACATTTTGGATCACGGGTTCTCAGGCGGGCAGGCTCAAAATTAGGCCTCCATTTTTGCGTGTCTTATAAATAACACCCATAATTACGCGATATACAAATTGACAAGAGGACCTGCAGACAGGTTGACTCAACATTGCACTTCTATTGTTCTGTGTCCTCCAAACAACGCTTCTCGTTCCGCGATATACAAATTGACACTCGAAATGCAGGGCTGGCAGGGTGGAGATTGCCATTGTTTACGAATGCTAATCCCTATGAAGTATCTAATAGTATCTAAAAAATTATTTTCAATACTAAATTAGCTCTTAGTAGTGACAACTGGACACAGAGGTACGAAACATGTGGCATCACACCCTGCGCAATATACAAATTGACTACTGGATTCTAACATCGTCCGCTCTTTCGTGTTACAAATTATGCATTCAAATGTTCGGAACAATACAAGCTAAACATCGGGGACTTGTGTCTTCTGCAGACACATTGTCATCATGTTTTGGATCCTCATGTTGTCGGGTTCATGAAATGTGCAACTATTGGATACTGTTTCAGGTTGGCATCAAGCTTTGTTGTACCACAGTTCACAAATGTTTCAAAGTATCTGTCGCTGCCTCAGTTGGCATCCGACCCTCCACAATATACAAATTGACTACCAGGTTCACATCTTGTACTCAAAATTTCCGTGATCTACAATTCCACCGTAGACTCCTTTGTCCTTTTTCCCTTTTCTTCTTCCCCTGTATTATGGCTCTTTGGTTATATACTTAGTCGCCTTTCTATGATCATGGGTTCCAGCATTGGCGGCCTGACATATTTATCTCCATATATATAATCACATGAGGAATCCGACCGACCGTTATTGCTTTCCATACTTGGCCAATTTTATGGTCGCAGTTGCTGGGTTGGTAGTCACGAACTCTGCTTCTTCTTGTTCCGTGATGTACATCTTGCACTCAAAATTTATGTGATCTACAATTCTACCATGGACTCCTTGAACTTGCAAGCTTCATTGTACCACGGTTCACAAATGTGCTTCCTAATATACATTGGTTATGCTCTTACTAGTGACAGTTGCACACAGTAATACGAGACAGTTCGCATCCAGCCCTTTGCAATATAGAAATTGACTACCGACCACTGTTGCTTTCCATACTTGGCCAATTTTATGGCCACGGTTGGCGGGTTCGTGGCTTTGAACTCTGCTTCTTGTTGTCATGTACATCTTGCACTCAAAGCTTCTGTGATCTACAATTCCAACGCGGGCTTGTCGAACTCGCAAGATTCACTCTACCATGGATCACAAATGTTTCAAAGTATCTCTCGTTGTCTTCCATCCCCACTAACTTCCTATCCTTTCGGCTGTCCTACCATACCCTCTTCATCGTTACGCGTATTACACTCAAAAAGTTCAGAGACATACAATTTGACCCTCGCGCCCTCACCTTCAATGATTGTACCTTGCAACCCTATCTTGTAGCTGTTTTTTTCCCGTGCCCGCAACCTCTGTACTTTCTTAATATGAAATTAGAAACCTTTCATGCTAATAATTGACCATGCAGGAACCGTCAGCATTGTCATTAATGGGTGAAATGCTCGAGGAGATCTCCCATTATTACTCATTAAACCAAGATGTGCGGAGAGTTATTTTGTCCCTTCCGATTGTTCATCTCGAACACGCGTCGTCATGTTGGGCTGCTCAAGAAATCTACAATGCTTAATCGTTGATTGCAATATCTGTCATGTTCGCATTTCTATGTATGAAATTACTAGTGTTTAATGTTAACAACGCATCATGCAACAACCATGCAAATTGTCATTAATCAACGAAAGTCTCGAGGACATCTCCCATTCACATGCTTTGGACCAAAATTTGCGTAGGGTTATATTATCCCTTCCAAATTTTCATTTCATTTATCATCTGGAGCAAACAAATGTTCTTGTAGACTTATGGAAGCAGGTCGACAACAATTTTGTGGAGATACAGTAAATATGTTCGCACATGAGGACCAAGACATCCAGTGGTCCAAGGCATACTTTTACTATTCATCCCATTCCGCCTAGAACAAAGTGATTTGGACCTCTGGAATCGCTCGTGCATGCTACGTGCCTGAGGTTTTTGACTATAAGGAGGTGGTCTCTTGGTGCGCCAAAAAATATATTCCAGGCCAAAGAATTATTCCACTGCGCAACCATTCTCCTGTTTCTTTGTCACCTTAGGTCTTCCGCGAGATGTTAAAATTGCCGAAGCCAACATTGACGTTTAGAGGACAAGACTACAAGCAGTTTCTAGAAAAACATGATAGCGGGTTGGACATCTTAGTCGACTTCCTCGAAGACCCGACAACAATTCCTAAAGATATCACAAGGTTGTAGGTAAGTTCCTTTAGAAATCCATTCAAGGAAATTGTTTGGTTGTTTACAAGAATAACGGGACAGGCATCCACGATAATCATTTCCCATATAATTACTTATATTTTGTATTTCACAGTCAAGGAACAATACCTTTTCGATTGGGGGAAGCTAATATCCATTGAGCTCTATTCCCAGTTGTCACAATTCAAAGAATCGAATAAATTTTATATGTCATCCTACTTGATTTTCGCAATTGTGCGTTGTTTCCCGTTTCCAAAACTTTTTCTTTCCAATAAAATAAACTGTGGATTCGACCCAGTAACATTCTGGTACGAGGCCCTGTTGAGGCACAAGGCCTCCCATTCTTTTTATGAAGTTTTTAATGGCTTTGTCTCAGTTTTCAAAGATTTACTATTAGGCAAGGATGCTCCGTGGATGTCTGGCCAGGCAACCAAGTTTTTGAACAGGAAGGGCACACTTGAGCAAGAGGAAAATCACAGTGTCCTCATGGTCTTTTTCTCTAAGGAAAATCCTGTCTTCCTTCCATGCCACATCACGGATAAGATGTTTGTTGCAGAAATAGCAAGGCGATACAACCACTGGTTGCATTTTTTCCATGACAAGAAAAAAAAATAGTTCATTCCTCTGCCCTAGAAAGTCAGAGACTTCATGCATAGAAACATCAATAAGATTGACGAGTTTTCCACTCATTTCAAGAAATTGAACCTAACGTACGTTGAAAGGCTAAAAGGGTTTGACCCTAATGGCATTTTTCGAGAACATTTATTGGTTGTTGGGTTTAACACCTCTTTTATCCATAGACACCTGACCCAAGACAGGGACAATGTCGACAACAATCATGCTTCTTCCAATTGCGACACAAAGACATTGCAAAGCATGACTGAATTGTACAGACAACACGAAAAAGTATCTGGTGAGAAGAGTACACAATCCCCTGCCAACATTCCTAAGAGCATGACATCACAGAGCATTGCTTCGATGGTCCACCCTAGTAAGAAAGAAACCCAAAAATCTTCAAATGAAGGAGGAGATAAGAACCCTCCTCGCATAAATATTGATAGTTCTCACAAAATTCCACTGACGAAGAAGAGAAAAAACAATGCAGGGCAGGCGGAGGAATCCGAAATTGAAAGTGGAAAACTGCAACTTGAAATTGAAACTGAGCACATGTAGAAAATTGGGTCGTCCACGATGGAAATATCTGAGACCGACTTTTTTGATGTAGATGAATCCTTCGTAATCCAGAGCGCTATTTTTGACAGCCAATCTAAAAGTATGGTCATTGAAAAGAGAGATGTAACAAACAAGAAAGACAAATCTCACACAGAGATTAACTTTAGGGAAATGCGGCCATCCCAAATCTCCTCATTTCACCAGGTAACTGGTGAAATTCTTCGTGATTCCATTGGAGGAATTGAGACAAAAAATGTCAATCTGAAAGACCGCCTCAACGAATTTGAGCAGGCTTTCATTGCAACCCTAGAATTTGCCAGTCCTTTGGCAAAAATCATGCCTGCTACCACTGCAGCCAAGATGAAAGTATCCTCTACCCTCATTGCATGCTCTAGAGCCCTTGTAGAGAATAACATCAACAAAATAATGTAGCTAGTTACTGAAGCCTGAGAAACATCGCAAAATTTAGTTTCCTTCGAAAAGAAGGCCAATGATTTCCTGCAACATTTGGAAGCGAATTTAAAAAATGAAAAACATTTTTGTGATCGGGTACTGGCTCATTTTGCCAACTATGTCGTCAACACATTAGAATTGAAAAGAAGACAATAGAAACTCCCCTCCCCAAAGTGGACCAAAAAAGTAAAAGCATGTTGGAAAAAGAAAGTTAACAACCTGGAGCTCATTGTCAAATCATGTAAACAAGTCATATAAGAAAAAGAAGATTTATTCACAAGCCTGCTCTAGATGGACTTAGCCGAAACTACCAACGAGGTTCAAGATCCAAACTTAATTCTCAAATCCTTGTCAATCACCAAAGAAGCCTTCTAGGAACAAGTTGATATTTTAAAAGGCTTGTCTTTCGAAAATTTTTACGACATACTTGAACATCGTCTAGATGAGCACAAGTGCTAGGTACTAGACTATGCGTCACACAATGAAGAAATTGAACAAAGTCTACATAGTATTTCAATGGATCTAAGGAAATTATAAAATGACATTTACAACATAGAAATATGAGATGAAATCAACATAGCCCCCATGAAAAGCTACATTGAAGAATGGTTCCAACAGAGAATGGACAACCTTGTCCAGGAAGGACAACAACCGGTCAACAGGACTCCACTGACCATTGACGACAACAACAAAAACGCATCGGCTTCATAGTAAGTATATGTTGGCATCTTGTTTTCTTTATCAATCCAATTTAAGTCTATGATGTCATCTTGTTTTCTTTATCAATCCACTTATGTCCTCTTTAAATAGAAAATTGTAACCAAAGACTCATAACTTCCAATTTCTTCTTTTCAGGTCTTCCTATCTACCGTCGCACACTTCTTTTTTCGATGTTCCTAATTCTTGTATTTATTTCTTTTTATGGTCCGCAGGAGCCCCAATCCCAGTCTATATGACAAACACATTTAAATTTCCAGAAACATGTAACAAACATTATTATTTTTTGATAAATTCCAAAGAAAATTGATTCGATAATGCCTTTATTGTATACTAAATTTTGGGTTTCCAGGAACCTTTCTTGTTTGTTCCAAAGAAAACTAATTCGGATATGCTACATTTCTTGTGTCGTATTGTATGCTAATTTTTTTGTCTTGAACGACGTTGTTATTATTCTATTGTATGCTAACTTTTTGGGTGTCCAGGAACCTATACTTTGATAGATTTTGAATTCTCTTGTGTCCAGAACCCTTTGCTTTAAAGCAAACTAGTTCGGAAATGCTAATTTCTTTTTGTTTTCCTCCAAAAAACTATGTAACAGACGTTATTACTATTCTATTGTATGTTTTTAAATGTTGATGTAATTTCCAGAGATATGTAACACACATTATTTATTTGATAATAAGTTTCTATAGTTCGCAAATCTGCTTGTCAATTTGTATATCGCAGAACTCTTGGTGCTATTTGTAGGGCACGGAACAACAGAGGCTCATTTTTAAGTCCGCTAGCCCGAGAACCCGCGATCCAAAAACTAGCTAACTATGGAATGAGGGCTTTGTGCATGCTCTATAAAACATGTGCAAAGAAAACTAATTCGACAATGCTATATTTTTTTTGTCCAAGAAAAGCCTTAGCTTTAAAGCAAACTAATTCGGGAATGCTAATATTTTTGTGTTTTTCTCCACGAACCTATGTAATAGACGTTATTACTATTATATTATATTCTTTTAAATGTTCACGTAATTTCCAGAGATATGTAACAGACATTATTAATTTCTGGTAAATTTCTATAGTCTACAACTCTGCCTGTCATTTTGTATATCGCGGAACTGTCTGTGCTATTTGTGGGGCACAGAACATCAGAGGCCCAATTTTGAGCCCGCCAGCCCGAGAACCCGCGATCCAAAAACTGGCTAAGTATGCAATGAGGGCTCCATGCATGCTCTATTAAATCTCATCCCCATACTTTATAAAAGTACAAATTTCGTATGTATAAAACTAAATATCTACTTTATAAAAGTACATATTTCGTATGTATAATTTATTAATTTCTGATAAATTTCTATGGTCTGCAACTCCGCTTCTCAATTTATGTATTGCAGAGAACATTAGAGGCCCAATTTTTGTATCGCAGAAATGTCAGTGCTATTTGTAGGGTAGAGAACATCAGAGGCCCAATTTTGAGCCCGCCAACCCGCAATCCATTATAAAAGTACATATTTCGTATGTATAAAACTAAATATCTACTTTATAAAATTACATTTTTGGTATGTATAGTTTATGTTGTCCAGGAACCTATAATTTCATAAATTCCAATTTCTTTTGTGTCGAGGAGCCCTTGTTTTAAAGATAACTAATTCGGTAATGCTAAATTTTTTGTGTCCAACAACCATTCAAATGTTGATAATTTTTTATATTTTTCAGGAAGAACTAATTCGAGAATACTATGTTCTGCATGCAAACCACATGTATTTCAACTTTCTAGCCACGTGTTTGTACTAGGTCTCATTTATCCCCATCTCAACCTAGCAGGGACTACGCTGCCATGCAATACTTGTTTAATATTGTTTGCATTTAGGTGTTTCTATTCTAGCTACTTGAAAGTAGTAACTAAGACTATTAATACTTAAGAAAATGAATTACTTGGTTTAGCCTTGAAATTGATACTATCTAGGGTTATTTCCTTGCATAGTTTAGGATTTAATTTTCATCCATATAGGAAATTAATGGCATGTTTTAGGGAAACCTCTGATTTCCAACACTAAATTGTATATATTGTAGATATTGAGATGCAAAAGGACATTTTGATCAATTATGTCGACCTTATTCAGTCCCACCACTCATCCATGCTTGCATATCACGGTGATTCACAATAGTTGAATCATTAGTGTGCAACAACTAGATGATTTTGATCAGTATTGGATGCCTTGCACCCCGACGACTTAGCAATCGACCCTACACACATAATATAAATATTTGAGATATTTAATTTTGTAGAATCCATCTCAAAGTAGAAAATATTTCCTCCTTGAATGCTTATGCTTAGCTCAACCACATTGATCAATTTTGGTTCAAAGGTACTTGCCATAAAAGTGCACAAACTCTAGCGTTGTAATTTTTAGAGATCTTGTAGACTCCATTCACAATTTTCTTTGCAATTGAGTTCCTGTATTTGTTGAATAATTGGTCATAGATTTGACTCTATACACCAACGCATTTAGTGCTAGATGATTCAACATGAATCATACGACTTCCAACATAATTCAATAGTCCTCTATAACATTATCACTTCAACGCTCACTTCATCTCTTCCACATTTTCATACGCTTTATTATCACTTCAACACTCACTTCATCTCTTCCACATTTTCATACGCTTTATGGGAAATCAATTTTTTTAGTGATAGATAGTGTTGAGAAATGATTAGTGCTTGGGATGAAATCCCATTGCGCACTTAGTTTTTGTATTATCTAGAGTATTTTGATGTAACTAGTTATAGTCTATGTACATTTTATGCACCTGTACTTCTTGTATTCACATGTATTTGAGGACAACCCTATGGACCAAAATAATGCATCAATGTAAGAATGACCATGTAAAGTTAGATTTGATTTCAAAGGAAAAGGAAGTTGAGTGAGAGCCTTTGTATCATAGTGTATAATAGCTAGACTAAAATGACATCTTTATTAGATTCTTTACAACAAGTTATAAGTTATAGTGGTGTCTTTTGTATTGATTTGATTTCTTAATTCAGTGAGCACATTGATTTGATTGTTGTTACAACTTAATACACATCTTTGTTATTGTGCTTTTCATATGTTCATGCTAGTGGTTTATGTTTAAGTTATGTTCTGTTCATTAAGATGTGTAAATGACCCATGTATATTGTAGTTAAGATATGCCAACACGAGAACACCATGTCCTTTGTGGAATACTTATATCTCAAGGGTACCATTGTGCTTTGTAGGATACACATATTTCTAAGGTGTGTTTTTTTGGCTTCATGGGATCCATGTATTGCTAAGAGGTCTTTCTATGTTTCATGGTGTATCTATATCACTAAAGATGCTTCTATGCTTTGTGTAGTACCGATATTGCTAAGGTTGTTTTTTTGCTTCACGTGGTATGAATATCGCTAAGGGCTGATTTTGTGCTTCATGGCATATTGATATGACGTAGGGGTATTTATATGCTTCGTAGGGTGTTCATATCACTTAGGGGTGCTTTTGTGCTTTATGGGACACTCATATCCCTCAATGGTTTTTCAATGCTTTGTGGGGTACTCATATCAGTCAAGGGTGCTCATGTACTTTGAAGGGTACTCATTTCGCTCAGGGGTGCTCATATGCTTTGTGAAGTAGGGGTACTCATATTGCTCAAGGGTAGTTTTGTGCTTTGTGGGAAACTGAAATTGTTGAGGGTTGCCTACATGCTTTGTGGGAAACTGAAATTGTTGAGGGTTGCCTACATGCTTTGTGGGATACTCATATTGGTCAATGGTCTTTTTTACTTCATGGGGTACTAATATTGTTGAGGGGTGTCTATGTGTTTCATGGGGTATCAGTCAAGGTCACTTATGTGCTTCATGGGGCACTAATATTGCACAAGGGTTCTTATGTGCTTCATGGGCTACTCATATCACTTAGGGGTGCCTCCATTATTTATAGGGTACTCATATTGCTCATGGGAACCTATGGAATTTGTGGGGTGTATTTAGATTTCCTATGTTCCTTTTGGGGTGTATTCATATTATTGAGGGATGTTCATATGCTTTGTAGGGTATTTATATCACCCAAGGTTGCTCATGTGATTTTTGGGGTACTCATATCACCTAGGGGTGCCTACGTCCTTTCTAGCGCACTAATATATTTTAGGGATGCATATGTGCTTTGTAGGATAATCATTTCAGCTAGGGATTCTCATGTGCTTTTTAGGGTAGTCATATGACTTGGTGGTTCTCATGTGATGTGTGGGCCACTAATATTTCCCATGGGTGTGATGTGTATTCATATTGTTCAAATTCAAATATTATAGTCACAAATGTTACATAAACCACAAGTCAAACTAAATATTAAATCCCACAAAACATGATATTCAAATAAACAACAATATTAATACTAAAATGAAAAAAAATGGTCTCGCATTAACCTTGAAACTATCTAAAAACAATGTTCTTTTAATGTGAACAATACCTTATAAGATACTTATTTCTCCCTATCAATGATCAAAATTGGACCCTTCCTAGCCCTTCTAAGGGGTTCAAACCTGTCCTAAAATGGTAATTCAAAAAACACCCTTAAAAAATGTAAAGTTTTGAAATCACTTGTCATTTATGAAGAACAACAAATATCATAAATTGTCAAAAGAATGGTTAGATATTCAATAACCCATCAATTTCCTCACTTACAATGGTTGGTTGGTTAATGAGCATTGGTTCATCACAAATACTTTCCTTTGGCATCTAAAGACCAAAATCATCTATATTCAAGTTGGCTCTTATCTAGTCCCTAATACGATGTACCCTTCCACAACATTAAGCTCACACCTAGATAAATATTCTACCATGATATTGGTGTATGCATTATTTTATGAGTCACTTAATGAAAGCTTCTCAAAGAAGCTTAAACACCTCATCTTTATGAATCCCCACTTGAATTCATGTGTTATAAGCATTGCCGATTCTTGTTAATATGGAAATTGGCATCGCGTCTAGTTTGCATACTTCATGTTTTTAAATCCCACATTCGCCATAATGCCATTTTCTTTGTTATCTTTGCCTCTGACACTCACCATAATGACATTTCATTTGTTATCTTTGCCTCCACTCTTGGCTCTGTAAAAAACCAAAAAAATTAGTCATAGGTTATGGATGTAAATTGTAATGACATTGGGAGATTATTGGTAATATTGATTACAAATGAGTTGTTGAATGTAAATTTTGAAGAGCAAATAATAGGCATTGAACAAACCCAAGGAAATCAAGTCATCTTTTTTTTTTCATGTTCACATATTCTATCTCACTAATAGTATCGAACATGTCGATTCACAATTATTTTATTGCATTCATAATGCTATGTGTTTACTTGTTAAAATTTTTGACTTGGTTATAACTTCGGTATCTAATATGATTATTATTTCAACACATTAGCAGACCTCTCAACCACTTAATATGCAATTCATGGCATCCCCTCTAATACAATAGATAATGGGAACAAAACACATAACTAAAAGTTGAATGTAAATCTCTCAACAATCCACCAATCTTGTACAAGTTTGGTCAAGCTCATCATAAAGATAATGCATAGTATTTCTTTGTTTCACATAAAACTATTTAATAATTATGTTTGGGATATTTAAAAACTCTATTAAGCTTGGTGAAATTTTGTACCTTGTACAATCTTGATTAAGTTTTATATGAACTTGCACAAAATGAACCTTGTCGACATGACAAAACCTAAAATTGGAATTACAACAATTAGAATTGTGATTCTATTCATTCAATTTATAGCATCATCAAATCCTCACCCATTTGTTCTCCAAAATGATCATTCCTCTTTTATCCATTCCATGTGTCTTTATCTATCATACTCTTTCGCTTTCTTCTTCTTGTTTATTAGCAACATTAACATCAGTGTGACGATACTTTACAAATATTTTGAGAATTCCCCACAGTGCTCTTTTCCCCTACCTCATCCAAGACGTATTCTTTGTAGCATTAATGCTTGGAACAACATTTTTGAAGCTAGGTGGGATTCTTAAGAAAAATAGGGAGAAGGTAACACAATTTTTATTATCATCAAACTTAATAATTAAGAATTATGCTCTAACATCCCACTCTTTCATGCATTTTTACATGGTTTGAGAAATAAAGTGAACAATCAATATCCTCAATAAAAATAACATACTCGATGGTCTTGGTGAGTAATTTCCTTTAGTTTCGTGTTTCTATGGATTTTAGGAAGTTCCAAATCATAAACATCTTAACCTAAATAATAAGTAATGGATGCAATCATACATTGTAATGTCCCTAAAGGCCTATAACTCAAGTAGGCATTTATTGTAATGTTCCTAAAGGCCTATAACTCATTGTAATGCATTCTTCATCTTTTTTATAGTATTTTGATAAAATTATACCCTTGAACAAAGGCCTCAAGATCTACTACAATTTCTTATTTTCTACTGAGCTTTAGAATGAACATGACTCTCATGGTTAAGCAGGAGTATGCTCAAAATATGAATATAAGATACAATGCTCATGCATCATATGGAAACATAGATTACATCCTCTCTTATATGTGTGTTCACAAAAATGTTTGATTTTGTGATGGTGTCTAAAGTTTTATATTGTCATTTTTAACACTTCCAAATTCCTCCAAAAAAAAAGATGACTTATGGTTATGCATTATTATTATTATTATTACTATAATATATATATAACCCATCAAAAGATTATATTTGAAATTACAAAATATACTTATTATTACTTTTTATTGAAATTTCAATTTATGTACAATTTTAATATTTTAAATTATTGGAAAGATAATATTTTATTTAAAATATGTTTTGGAAGTGTGTACTTAGTTTACTTTTGTCAATTAAAATATGACTATTTTTCAACTTTTCATTATCAAAAAGAATGATTATATACTCTTCAAGTTGAAAGTGTGCATTTAATTTACTTTTGTCAATTAAAGTATCACTACTTTTTCAACTTCTCATTAAGAAAAAGAATGACTATATACTCTTCTAGTTGAAATTAAGAGTGAGGCTATTCACATTCAATCACTACTCCATGTTGTAAAAGAAAAAGAATAACTATATACTCTTCAAGTTGAAATTAAGAGTGGCTATTCACATTCAATCACTACTCCATGTTATTTGATTGTGAGCCAAATTCCATAACCCAACAGACAATTACATCAGTGTGAATGTGGAACAAAATCGGTGGTTTCAGTACCATAAGTCAAAAAAAGCTTTGAAGAATGAGCTATGGTTGCAACTACCATAAGTCCAAACGAGCACGTAAGTACGATGCGGAAAGTAAAAGTCGGTATTTGCTTTGTGGGTCCTTTAATCATAATTGGTTTGATTATATTACGACTTTACTTGAACTAATCTACAGTGCCTCTCAGCTTCAGTGCCTACAAGAGGTGTCTCAGCTTCAGTGCCTAAGTTACTGGTAGCATTTGCATACTGCCATTTGTTATTGAAACCCGAAAAAATGAGGAATTACAGTCGTAATTTGAGCTCTGTGTTGCTTGCCAGTGTGATGATTTATTTGAGCATGGTCCCTACTTCAGAGTCTTGGGGAAAAGAAGGGCATTATGCGACATGCAAGATAGCTCAGGTGAGGTTTTCTTCACATTGCTTGTTGCTGCAGATTGAGTAGAGGATTATATCTCTGAAGAATGAAAGTAGATTCCGGCTTGTACTCTCTTTAAGTTGGATAAAGTGTAGATTTGAACAAATTTGACTAAGTTCCAGACAATTTCTTAGATAAAGTGTAGATTTGAACAATTTTGACTAAGTTCCAGACAATTTCTTATTCTTAAGTAAATATTACTTACTTATTACCGAAGTACAAAATGCCCAATCCAAACTTGGATTTGAACGTATAACCTCTCAATGATTTCAGTCTTGAATCTGGTCAGTGCAAATCGATATAACGTGACGAGGTTAAATCTGTTCAGTGCACAACATGACTGGGTTATCAATTTCTATATATATATATATAAGTAGGTATAAATGTTTGCAAATGCTCTTCAGTTAATTGGGGAAGAAATTTTGAACTTTCAGAAACTATTCCAAGACACTAAATATAACTAACGTATACCATGTTTATCAACTTATTTATTACTTATTATTACTTTATCCTTCAAGTATACTTATTTTTCATTACTTTTTTTCTGTAAGGAGGTTGAATAAGTAGATGTATTCATCTGGGAGAATCACTACCTTTATAAATTAACCTCCATTTAAAATTTGAAAGATACCAAAAATGTAAACCAGTACCTCATATTCCCGTAAAGCCTGCAATATGAGCTATATGAACCCACATAGCAAGAGTAATATGGATAATATGGACCGCAAGCACAATTCTTTTTCAAAAGAATTTATATATATTGAGCACTGTATATATACAATTAGGACATATATCTACCTGTCTATCAGTCCGTCCAACTGTCCTGCCTTATCTTTCCTTCTTGTGAGCTCATCGTGTGAATCTATATGGGACGATCTATGTAGACCCACATCAGAAGTCCTTTGATAGGTTGGATTTGGGACAAACCCTGATCAGTAAGCCTAGCAGGCAAGTCCCAAAGGCTTTAAAGTTTATTTGTAACAATGATTTTTATCCCATTGGATTTTGAATTTTGAAGTGTCATAAAATATTTGGATGCAGTTCATAGCGTTTTCCATGGATTCTTGATCCTCAACGACGGTGAGAAAAGAACTGTCTATGAAGTCCCATTCACCAATTTCCTAGTTCCTTGTTTGAGGAGAGGACCCTAGCTCACTTGGTGGGAGATGAGATAGCTCAATGCCTTTGCTGCCATGGCATAAAGAGCTGGGGCCAGTGGCCAACCTTGTTGAATCAACCTAAAGAGCTCCACATCCTTCGACTTACATCTGCAGATCGATAAATAGGGTGAAAGCTCTAACAAGAAAGTCTCCATTGCTCTTAAAAAAAACTTGTCCAAACCCCAAAGCCTTGAGTATGCCTAGAATAAAGTACCAATCACCTCTTTTGTACGCTGTTTCAAAGTCAATCTTAAAGAAGAGGCTGTTGAGGATGAGACATCTTGCCCACACATTGTCATGACACTATTCAAAATGAATTGCCCTCTGATGAAGCACATTGGCTATACGCAGTGATCTTAAGCAAGAAATGCTGGTTACCCATGGTTAAGGCTTTGGTCAGAATTTTATAAGAAACATTTAATGAGGGTAATCAGTATCCAACTGGTGATGAGTTCAGGGCCTCCAAGATTAGGTATGAAGTTTAATATTCTTTTATTTATATAAACTTTTAATGCTTTTTTTCTGACAATTTCTTCTATACCTGAAGCAAGTCTGATACAACAAAGTCATCTCCAAGTTTAGGTATGAAATTTATTATTCTTTTATTTATATAAACTTTTAATGATTGTTTTCTGATAATTTCTTCTATACCTGAAGCAAATCTGATACAACAAAGTCTCATGCGACTTTAGAAAATTTGCATGAAAAAACATTCAATCTGGACAACTTATCCTCAAATTTGATACAACAAAGTCTCATGTTACTTTATAAAATTTGCATGAAAAAACATTCAATCTCGACAACTTATCCTCAACCATCTCCATCAGACCAACTGCCCATTTATCCATGTTCAACGACTACACACATTCTTTCCCCTACCTCAAAGAGCAATGCTAATTTATCATTGTTCAACAACTACTGACACATTCTTTCCTCTACCACAAAAAGTCTACTAAAGACCATGTCAAGACAACTTTGTATGGCCACCCTACATTGCTCCGTGAGGACTTGAGACTGGAAAACCAGTCTATAATGACTGACGAACCCCTCCTCAATATCCTCTTCTTGGTGAGCTGTTCATTGGCCGTCTTCACGCCCATCGATTTTTTGAGAAGTTTCCTAAGATGCTGAGGCCTTGGAAAAGTCCTTTGTTAGCGGGTCCCCTGATCTAAAAGTGGGTGGAGGCAGTGCTCTCAATTGAGCCCACGGCTCAGCGAACCTGTGGAATTGCATATATATACAATTCGTTTGTTTATTTGCTGTTATGTTTTATAAACGGGTCGGTAGTTCGATACTTACAATTACTGTTTTATGGACAAGAACAGCCACTTCTTAGTGAAGAAGCATCAGCGGCAGTGAACAAACTGCTCCCTGATTATGCAGAAGGTGATCTTGCTTCTCTTTGTTCATGGGCTGATCAAGTGCGGTTCAGATATCGCTGGGCAAGTCCATTGCATTTCATTGACACACCGGATAACAAGTGTACCTATATCTATTCTAGTAAGTTCTATTGCCCGGGACACACTTCATTCTCAGACTTAGCTAGTTTTATTTGGGATTTTGTCTCCCTTTTTAGTCAAATAATCTCAAATTGCTCATCAATCTAGTACTTCTATTTGTCACAGTATGTAGATTTTCCCATCATAAGATGGGTATAACTTGAATTTCTCAAGAGAATTATTTGCATCTTCATGATACAGTGATATTGAAGGGTGTGCAGCGTATAATAAATATCTGAGTAGCAGCCTTATCAGAGCATTTTGGATTTTCTGTTTGTTTGCAAACAGGGGACTGCCATAATCCCGAAGGAGAGGAAGGCATGTGTGTTGATGGTGCCATAAAAAATTACACTTCTCAGCTTGGAAATTATGGTGGCAGAGCCACTGGTGCAAATTGTATGATTTTTTCCATTTGCCATCCTGTTACAATGAGTTTTCTATACGTGTTTTGTTAATCACTGTGCTCCTTTCATTTTAAATTGTATTTAAATGCTGTCTTATTTTTCCGATGGAGGCTAATGCACAGTCATACAACTTGCAGATAATTTAACAGAAGCTTTACTGTTCCTCTCTCATTTTATGGGAGATATCCATCAGGTCCTATACTGTTAATCTATAAATTTTCCATATAAAAAAAATTAAATACATGTGCTCACTGCATGAAATTCAGGAAGGATAAATTGATACGTGCAAGGAGAAACTTGTTCTTTCTCATTTTGTTATTACTTCAAAAGGTCTTGGCTGTATTCGAAACTTATTCATTGATACTGATGATTGAAAAATGCAGCCTTTACATGTCGGCTTCAGTACAGATGAAGGTGGAAATACAATAAAATTACACTGGTATGGGCAACAGAGCAATTTGCATCATGTAAGTAAATACGACTTCTACTTGATTAAGAAGTACGGTGTCCTTTTTTTCATCCAACCTTAAAAGCACATAAGTGATTGAGGAGGGAGTTCAACAAACAAGCAAACGGTCTTAGCTTTGTCCAATTTGTGTGTCTTGCATCATTTCATAAAAACGTGGTGTCTTTTCTCACCCATGTTTGTGTCAGATATTCATATTAAAGATTCTTCCATTTAGCGCTTCTCCTTTGACAACTTTAAACATTGTTTGGACTCTAAAAAACTTATATGAATCGGAATGTCTGCATGATTGGCCGATGTAGCTGTTTTGGCCCATGGGTGAACTACTGAAAATTTTGAAAACCAAAAATAGAAACTGTCTTGTATGCAAACTATTTTCCCGTGGCTTAACAGAAACAAGCAACCCTACACTTGTACACTCACCATGTTTTTGACATCCACACTGGTTAACCATGTTTTTTCAAATAATTATTCCGCCAATTAGTTCCAAATTGTTACCCATGCAACTAGAGTACGGTGGCCCCAATCAAGTGTCCTGTCTAGACTCTATAAAAAACCACAAAAATTGTTCATTTCAATCAAAGAGTCTACCGATTAATGTTCAGTGGTGGAATCCCATTTCCAGCCAGAAGCATACACACAGATGGTGCTTGCAGTAAACAAGATGTACTTTTTACTTGGCATTTACACACCCCGTGCCACATAAATTTCAGCGCCCTGCCATTGTCAGAGTGCCATTCTATTACTTTAACCTTCTACTATGCGTCTGTTGTCTTCACAATGCTCAAACTTCTTTCTAGGTACTCATCGACCTTTACTGAAGCATCACTGATGAATAGTTCCTATAATCCTACCCTTCTAATTCTACATACAGAGTCTTCTTACTTGTATAAATTACTGTCTAGAGTTTATCTATGTACAGAGTCTTCTTACTTGGATAAATTACTGTCGAGAGTTTAAGAGCGACTGCTGCAATAAAGGTAAAGCTAAATTTCTTGTCCAAAGGTAAATACATTCTAATGTAGAGGAATTAGTGCTTTGGTTAGTAGAGGAATTCATTGTACTACTTATATATTTTGGAGTCATTCATTCTTATATGGATAGGCTAAATCATTGAACTACCCGCAGAAACCTTTGTTCCTTAATAATCCTTAAACCAGGTCTGCTAGTTCTTGCATTTACTTTTATAAAAATAATTCCTTGCAAATCATGTTTGTTTTCACTCAGGCAACTACGTTGGTATTTTATAGTATAAAAGTTCTACCAATTTCGTTGGCTTGTGGTTAGTCTATTGTGGATTGGTGTATGAGTAACAGTGTGCAGTGTGGGTATCCAACCCTTCTGTCATATGTGGCATGTGCTTTCCCGGAGCCTTGGCAGTATAATACTAATTTAGAAGTTGTTTTATCCTCAATAAGGAGAAAATATGGAACAAATATTGTAAAAAAGAAAGACAACAGAGAATAGTGGTGGGAGAAAGAGTAGTCATCAAATCTCCTTTGATGGAATCCTTGAATTTCATCATTGAATTTCAAGAGTCATATGGAAGCTCATAGTATGTAGCTTCTTAAGCCACCCTCTTCTTCCCAAAATTCACAGAGAGAGCATGTGACACACCCGACCCCCTAATCTTGTCTTAGGTTGGTGGGGTGTTAAATTTTTTTTTTTCTTAACTCAGCTCTGGTCTATATGTAAGGTACATAGATGGATTCTGCTCATTGAGAGCTTTCCAACAACTATAGTCGCGACCGATTTTGATCTTCGGATCTAAAATTACAGCCTCCCGAAATGTTCAGGCTCTCATTATCAAAATCCATCTTACTGCCACGTGGCATTCATGTGGCTCCCAACCACTCGTACCATTCGATGTGGCGCTAGCATGGCGTCAATGTGGCACATGTCCTTAACTCACCACTCAATGGTTCTGACCTCCTCGAAACCTTTCATCGTCATCGTCGTCATCACGTCAGAACTCCTAACTTGAGCGACCATTAACTTCCACTAACCAACCTTAACTGTAGTGAACCAATGTGTCCTACAACGAATCTACGATTGAGATCTCATATCACCCACCTGTTGGTCAACGATTATCGTTCGGACTTAAGATCTCGTCGTCGTCGGCACATGCTCCTGTCCTCGATTCAGGATCCATGCCCGACATTCTCCAACGAATGGTTAAGATGTAGCCACATCTAGATCTGACGATCTAGATTGCAGTGAAATCCATAAGGGCTTCCAACCCCATCCGAGACCTCTCAAGTCCATCGACCGCTCCATTGGTGACACCTGTCACGTCGGGGAAATCTATTGGCTGCCATACTGGCATGACACATCTACAGGACGCCATCATCCCCCTTTATCACGTACACGAGACCTAGGGAAACCTATGGTGGAGATTAACTCTCGCTTGTATACTGATCGACGACTCTCGTCAATCCTCAAGCCTTCATCGTTGTCGGCACATCTCTGGGATCAACACTCACTTCACCAACCTTTTATACCCCAAAAACGATGCATTTGGCACCAACGTTCCAGATCTCGTCAAGGATTCTCCTGACATATCAATGGTCCTTGTCCCGTCTTCAGGTTTTTGTCGTCGTCGTACTTTACATAAGTCCCAACACTCAATCGTTCGAGATGGCGATGCCTTCCTGACGAAGGGCTGAGATCCACTTGCCCCTTCGAATCAATGGCTATGAACTCTCCCGACTTAACGTTGGGTTTTTCCACTGGGTAACGCTTTGATTTTGGGACTTCACCAATTTTCAAGGTTCTGCAAGGTTCTGACTAGGTATTCAAGAGTCGGAAAACCACTCTAGGACCATCAAAGGCCCTTCAACTTCATTAGAGATGAATTTCTTGCATATCTTACAAGAGTTCCACATAAAAATCATGGTTTCCTTAGGACTTCGGATCCTCCATTCCTCACAGGGACTTCCCTGACATTAGGGTCGGGTAAATGAAACTTTTGTCCATGTCCTGCAAACTTTCCTCCAAAGATGCAAAGTTCATAGAGACACAGACTGTCCACACATATTCAAACTCATAGTTTAATAGATTAAACTATGGCAACAACAAACATATCCCAATTACTCAAGGGTTCCATTCATTGATTATAATCATTCACATCTTCCATTTTAATCAAACCATTTCATGTATACAACATTCATACATACATTTAAGAGACCAAGTTAAATACTTGTCTGATCAAGGAAGTTGCCAACACCAACTGACTGAGAGAGGATTCATTTCCTCCCAACCTTAGGACATACCGTCGAGTGCATTCCTACAGTACGCCACCCCTCAGACAAGCCCTGCACCAACAACAGCACTAATTCAGCTGGTTTCCAAGCTCTAGATAATACAAGAAGGTTATTCTTCTTCCTCCTCTGACAACAGTAGAAGTTGCCCCCTTCCCACTAAGCTTAGGAACTCTACAAGTTTATCAAGTGGTTTATCAACTGGATTTCCTCTGCACAAGAGAGTCTCTTCTCTGCTAAACAAACCCTCGACGACCTCCCCTTACCAGTGCCGGTTTCTGTCCAATAAGCACCAAGTTGTAGTTCTCTTTTGCTCCAGTCTGGATCTGGGTCTTCTTTGTTTCAGGGTGATCATCATAAAATTGGACAAGCTTCATATTTTTCTCAAAGAAAGCTTTCCATTTTCTTCTCTTCTTCAATCCGTGCTCACGAACACCTCTGCTCGCTACACCCTTGCTCTGTGAGTCTGTTGCTCACTTGTTCTTTTCCAGGTCGGCTTTTCTTGAGCTCCTTCGTGCTCTGTTCTCTCTTTTTCGTTCTGATGCATGTATCTTATTCACTGTGCGTGCGTGTGCATGTCCGAGTAGCCTTTTCGTGGATCTCTCTTCTATTGTCTCTCTCCCTATTGATTGTTCGATGGTGTTTTTCCACCTTTGATCTCTTTCTCATCCAATCTTCTTGGGATTCCCGTGGCTTCCTGCAGATGCAACCCGTAGCCCGCAGTGCCCATTCTGAAGGGGCAAGTCCGTGGTGTCTTGCTGTCAGGTCATTCAATTGGCCCTTGCCTTCTTCAAGAGACCAATCCGTCAATAGTTATTAACTGTTCCAACCACCCCTGTGATTTCCATTACTAGTCACGTGGCTTCATACAGATTTGGTACACTGGAAGGTGTATTTTAATGCTTTGTAAGCATAAGTTGGCTTGTTAAACAAGCTTCATGTTTTCTTCATAAAAACATCTCAGCTCCACCTCACCCAACTACTTCATCAATTCCCACTTGTGTATCATGGCCAATACTTTTAAGGTTGTTCCCTCTCAGTCAGTTGTGTGGTGTTTTCATTAATTAAAACACAATTACATACTTCATAAACATAATCATATGAAGTCTTAGCTTAATTACAGTCTTGGGAAAAACAGGGTGTTACATAGCCTAAATGGGGGGGCTTCATTATGTTAGTTTTATTTCTTGTCAACTCCCTACTCATGTCTTTATAGGGATATGATCTCCTTGCATAATGTGTAATCTGTTGCCCCTTAACACTTTATCATAATAGTCTACAGTCAAAGTCATGGGAACATATCTGCAGATCTAGTTGGAATTCCGTATTCTCTATGTACTGCAGTCGTTGGCAACTGCCAACTTCTAGAATCTCATGTTTTGCAGCGTAGGAATCACAACACTACAAAAGCCCCAAAAACTTGAGATGCACAAGGAGACAGGGAACTTAGGTGTCCATGAAGGGACCTCAATCTTATGTATATCCCTTAGGCTGCATATTCAATGTGCCTTTTTTCTCTACCTGCATATTCAATGTGCCTTTTTTCTCTACCTCACCTCCATTAGGTTTCAACCTCAAAAAATTTGCCATGTGGTTATAGTAAACTAAGTAATAATTTATATTGTCCCTCAGATTTCTAATGCCTCTTTATTCTTTTTGGCATTTCCTTATATTTTGCTTCAGATTCTACTATGTTTTCTTTCAAATTTATCCTTTTACTATACCCAAAATGAATAAATTCGTATTGCGGGTTTCATGCCTGACGAGATCTACTTGTTAACAGGCGGTCTGTGGTGTTTTTTTTGCTTATTTTTGCCAGTGAAGAAAAGAGCTCTTGCTAGATGGACACTTCAGCCTCTGACGCATCTTAAAAAATGGTTTCCTTTGCTAATAACATTACTTGGTATAAAATTTCAATACAAGTGTCAGGAAACTTATGGTTGGGACTCCAGAGTTGTCCGTTCCCAGCATAGTTTGAAACAATATCAGTTTCATGCTCAAATAATACTTTCAGTGATTGGAAAAAATAATAAGAGCAATACGCTTTTTTTTAACATTGTCTCAAAGAATAATTTCCTATAATGGTCAACCATTTATGATGTTAGGATAATTACGGCAACCAATGGCAGAATGTGTTCTAGTTATCTTCAAAGTGTAATTGACTTCTTGAGTTACATTTTGATTTAATTGATCTTGCGTTTCTGTGACTGTCAACAGATATGGGATACTCTGATCATTGAGACAGCCATGAAGGACAATTATAATAATGACCTTGAGGAAATGATAGCAGCGATTCAGAAAAATGTTACCGTATGTGCCCCACTCTTTCTCATTTGAAAAATCCAGTTAACTTGGTAGATTATTCATTTCCTTCCTTGTCATAAGGAGCCTTTGAAAAGTTTTGCTCTTGAAGAATAAAAACGTTATAGTTTACACCTATATATTGTGAATGTCATCAAATATAAAATTTATGTCTAATTTAAAAAACAGGATAGCTGGTCTGATGAAGTACCTACATGGGAGAAATGCAGCACGAATGCACTTGCTTGCCCCAAACCGTAAGTAGTAAAATTTTCTGAAGTGTATCAACATCCTTTGATTGCAATTTGTAATCTTGTTTTTATGGTATCTGTCGACAATGCAGCCAAATTAGGATGTTGATTCTCGGTAAGCTTGGTGCACTGATTCTTAGGATTGCTGCCAATATTTTTTGTAAAAATAATAGAGGAACGAAGTTAACAGTTCTGAAAAGCCAAGAAGCTATAATCATATTAAATCTCTGTAAGCTCATGTGTAGATCATATATAATCTTACTCATATTTTATGCCCAGTGATACAGGCAGCTACACTCTATCATGAGTTAGAGCTGATGTCTCTGCAACAAAGGAAATATGAGGTTTTCCTTTGAGCAGATAATTGCGAGTTGTGTTTGTAAGAAAAACTTCAATGAATTGTGTTCCATTTGATATGGATACGTATTCTTTGAAGCTAATATAGTACAATTTGTGCATCCCTTGGCACACTTGGTTTAGTTAAGATCTAGTAAAGTCAAACATATGGTATTTTTAAGGCACCAATTGGTGCAGTCATCCTGGTTCCAACCATATCCCTCCAACTAGTTAGAAGCATAAACTTTCGATTTTCAGCTGGCAAAGCTCAGGGATCAAACTGATACCAACCACAAGAATACCTATGGAGACTTTAAAACAGTGTATTCTTAACAAAAAGTGAGAATGAACTGTTGTTAAGCACAAAGAGAGAACTACAGAAGGTTGTCTGGAAGTTACACAATAAATCAGCACACATTCACAATAAGAACATAATTTTGTCACCAGATGCAATCTCCTTTCAGCTAGCTGCATGCATGCAATGGTTTGCCAAAACTGATAGCAGTGGTTGCTATCACAACATGTATTTATCTGGTTCTTTGATCATCTGACTTTAGAGTTCGACTTGATGGTATCAGGTATGCTGATGAAAGTATCAATCTAGCTTGCAATTGGGCTTACAAAGATGCCGATCAAAACAGTGTTTTAGAAGGTATATTCCTCAATTTCACATCATGCACTTCATTGTACTTCCTGTAATTTTTTGGGCCATGAATGCCAAAAGTGCTTTCTTTTGCAGATGACTATTTCTTCTCTCGCTTGCCCATTGTCGAGACTCAACTTGCGAAAGGAGGTGTGAGGTTGGCTGCAACACTAAACCGCATATTCAATTCAACATGAAGCTATTAGCATCATTGCTGGCTACTGCATCATAGCAATTTGATTGCTTTATGTATCAAAATATCAACTGTGGTTGAATAAATAAGCATTGGTATGAACGATTTGTCTATCACATAGATATATTGTACTT
>JZKD02S1062426.1:17331-45701 GCA_000966675.3 Picea glauca | reverse complement strand
TTGGACATTTCTGCTAAATAAAGACAAGGAAAAGGATGACAAAAATCAACAAACCACAGATTCAAAGAAGGTCAATATCTCATGTTGAGAAGTTTCCCACTACACAAGGAGACAACTAACTTAGGTATCCATAAAGTGACTTCAATCTTATGGGTTTCTTGTTGCACAAGGAGACTTCAATCTTGTGTGTTTCCCATTGCATACTGAAGGTGCCATGTTTCTCTATCACACCTCCATTTTATCTTCCTCATAGTAAGCTACTGAAATATTGCCATTGGATTTCTTCCTCATAGTAAGCTAATGAAATATTACTTATAATGTCTCTCAATTTCCAATGCCACTTTATTCTTGATGTCATTTTCCTTCTATTTTCCTTCAGACTTGACCATGTTTTACTTCTAATTTATCCTATTCATTGTACCCAGATCATCATATTCAATATTCCCAAATTGCATAGGTTTGTAATGTTGGTTCTATTTATAACTTGACAAGATCTACATTTTAACAAGAAACCTATGCCGACTTTTCCTTTATTTCTGCCAGTTAAGAAAAGGGATTTTGCTATCTGGAAACTCCTTCCTCTAATGTAGTCTTAATAGATGGATCCTTTTGTTGATAATATTACCTGGTCCAAATTTTTTAAGAAACTATTAAGAAACTTATTGTTGGGATACAAGAACTTTTTCGATTCTCAGGATAGTTGGAAACAAAATAGTTTCATTTTCAAATAATACTTTCAAAGTGATTGAAAAATGTAATAAGACCATGTATTATGTTTTTATCATCTTCTCAAAGCATATCGTCCTCTAATGATCAACCATTTATATTGTCCAAACAAAAATGTTTGGCATGACATAGGAACTAGAGGCAGAATGTGTTCTAGTTATGTATTAATAAGATTGTTGAGAGCTCATTTCAAAGTTTAATTGACCTCTTAACTCACATTTTGATGTACTTGATATTTTGTTTCTATGATTGTCAACAGGTATGGGGTAGTTTCATCATTGAGAAAGCCATGAAATAATTTTATTACAATGACCTTGAGGTTATGATAGAATCAATTTAGAAAAAAAAAATAGTATGTATCCCCTCTCTCTCATTTGAAAATTGTAGTTAAATTGGAGGATTAGTCATTTACTTCTTCATCATAATGATATTTTAAAGAATTTTTTCTTGTGCAAGAAAGACAGTTGTAGTTTATGTATGTATAGTGATTGTCATCAAGGATAAAATTTATATGTTGTTTCAAAAACAAGACAACTGATCTGATGAAGTACCTACATGGGAGAAATGCAATGGACATTGGCTTGCCTACCCCATATCATAAGTCTTAAAATTATTGAAGTTTGCCATCATCCACAAACTGCAACTTGTGAATGATCTTGTTTTAATGGCTTTGTTAACTATTCCACCAACATAGGGCTCTTGATGAGCTTGTTGAACCATATTTTATATCTGTCAACTCTTTTTGTAAAACCACTAGAAAACCAAAGCTAATAGTTTTGAAAAACAAAGGGAGTATAATCATATTAAACCTTTGTAAGTTCATATGCAATGCAGATATAATCATTCTCATATTTTGTATCTAGTGAGACAGGGAGTTGGACACTTTGTCATGAGTTAGAGCTGATGCTTCTTATCACTTATCCCTAGTTCTTTGCAACAAAGGAAATGTCAGGTTACCATTGGAGCAAACAATTATGAGCTGTGTTCTTAGAAATGCTTCAATGAATTGCATTGCATTATGTTTGGATATATGTTTTCTTTCATGATAATATTTATATATCTCTTAGCACACTTGATTAAATACAAGAGAGTGATCCAGATTATTTTGGGGAACGATATGAAGGCAAGAATATAACATAGATATAACAAATAAATACACAGAGATATGGGAAGGAACACAATAATACAATAAAACTCAAATTCTATTAATGACTGTCTGAAATACAAAAGACTGTAAAATTCAAAAACACACAAGCTAACTAGAATAGTGGTAGCTTATCTCTGAGAAGAGATGTGTCGACTATGCTCATTCACAAGAAATTGAGTACAATGAGGCTCCAAAGGCCTTTTTAACATAAAACATAAACGAGAAAACCCTAAACATCCAAAACCCTAATCCTGGGAGATGAAACACCAAAAGGTTTGTAGTCGATATGTCAACTTCCCGAGGGAGTAAATGGAAACAGATGATGCAGGAGCATCCCTCACGAAAAGAAAAACCAACATGGAAGCAGAAGACAACTGGAAGATGTCCAACGCAAGTTTTTGAATTTTTTTAAATTTTCCCCTTGAAGTTGATGCGCTGAACATAAGGAGATCATTTAATTTAGGAGCCTTGGTAGACTGTACTCAGACCTCGAGACATACTCTCTCATCTGATATAGACAGAGGCATTTATAGTAGTAGATGCAGGTAGATAGAATTGAATTCTGAGATTAGACAGTTTTACAGTCCAGGAGGGAAAACGGATATAGACACCCTCATTTGGGCATTGTAGTATAGTTCAGGAAGAGTTAGAAGACTCTAGAGCGTAGGAGAGAAACAGAGACTGTCGAAGAACACCCATGTATAGATCTTGAATTAATAGAATAAGTTGATTCAGATTCATGGTTGTTGTGTTATTCTCTGTGTATGTGTGTTGAATGCTCTGCTTATGAATATTACTTCATGTTGTGCATTTGTTATTATGCTGTGTGTGTATGATTTCATGAGTTAAGATTGGAATATGAGAGGAAGTGGAATGAGTTTCATTTGTTTCTCTACTTGAGCAAGGATTCCTGCAAGGAGTGCAGTTGAATTCGTCCGCAAGGAGTGCGTTGACAGAAGGCTCAGAGAGTTAACTCTTGTTCTCATATCATCAGGAGTGAGATTGGGTTATACAAGCCGTGTAAGGAGTGCGCAGGCTAGGGAGAGTCTCAGTCGTGACACTGAGCGAAGTATTGAAGGATTACTGTTGCAGGTGTGCGCAGAGTCAAAAGAACTTCAACACTTATACGTGGTTGAAGATTTTCCGTAAGGAGTGCGTGCAAGGGCTCTTCTAAAGACTGAAGTTGTGGGAAAGATCGGGAGGAATAGACCTTCGAACTTACTGAAGGGTAAGTGTAGGGAAGCTGCTGTCAGAAGTCGGGGAGAAGTGTCGCGGGTTGACGAAGTGGCGAAGGAGTTTTGTGGAGAGACACTTTACTCATTTCGTGGGTTACACAAGGAGGAACAGACGGTTGAAATCCTCTAAGGAGATTTCGTGAAGTTTCGAGGATCGTTAGATCTTGCAAAGGTGCAAGGAGGTTACGACAAGAATATTTCAAAGGGTTTGAAGCTTAGAAGGGGCAGAGCCGTCGATTTCGAGCCACACGAGCCATAGGATCTACACGTGGTATCGTGTATCGGGGACTCGCGAGCTGAAGCCCCAAAGTTGTGCAACAAGAACAACGATATCGCGAGACGCGATATCTCTACAAGATCAGAGCCATTCGTTGTGGAGGATGCGTGTAAGGAGATTCTCTCATCTCGCAGACTCGAACGTTGGGGGACAGAAAGAAAATTCATTCAACTTCGCGAGTGGCGAATTGGCGAGAAGTCTAGGAGCCGTCCATCTGAGGAGGACAGGTGGCGAGAGATCGAGAGATCTCGCGAACTCGGGAGTTCACAGGTTGAGAGTCCAAATATTGGTTACTTCAAGTCGCGAGGACGTGAGGTGCAAGAAGGAGGATAACCGTTGGATCCAGATCGTAGGAGGACCATTGGATCTACACGTGGGATCGTATATCGGGACCTCGTGAGAAAAGACTCAAGGATTTGGACGCGGGGATCGCGAGATTGCGAGAAGCGATATCCCGACAGCTGGAGGATAGTGTGGGCCACAATAGAGTCAGCGAGTGGAATACAGGTGGCACGAAGCCCTCGGGACCTCGCCACGAGAAGTCCTGAAGTATTGGCGTTAGGATTCGCGAGTCGCGAAGTGCCGAGGACCGAGTTTTGTGTAGAGCACGTGGCAGAGCATAAGGTGGGACCCACGTAATCGATGGGTGGACACGTGTTGCCTAGAGATAGAAGTGAATATTCTGTTGAATTCTCGCATCTCGGGGATTTGTGGAATAGGAGGGTGAAAGTTCGACGGTTCAACCCGCGAGGTTGCGAGGTTGCGAGTAGTGAAATTCGTCGAGAAAGGAGTTAGCTCAGCGTTGACCTATCACGTCTCGAAGGATCGCAACGGGAGGCACAAGAGTTCGACTCACAAACTCCCGAAGGTGCGACTTGCGAGAGGCGCTGACATTTAAGCCTAGCCCACGGTTACATGTGGTGAGGGCACGAGTAAAGGAAGGAGCTATACCCATATCGCCAGGTCGGGTATCGTAAGAGTTGAAAGGAAGAGTCGGAGGCTTCGAGTCATAAACTCGCGAGATAGCGAGACTTAGATGATCTCCCGGTGGTAAAGGGAAGACCTTGGGGAAAGATTGTTGTGGGTGCGGAATTCCCGATAGGGAAATAGAAGGACCTTGGAGTTCTTCGGGCGAGAAGGAAGAATATCCTCTGAGAGCGGATGTGCTTGGGTGGCGCGCCCCTGCGTCAAGTGGTATCAGAGCATAGAAGATTTCTTTTCTTTTTGTAGCAAAGAAAAAGGAGAATTCACCATGCCGCCAAGGAGAAGGGGTAGACAATCACCTAATCCCGAGGAGGAAAGGGAAACGTCCAGAGAAAGAGGTAGGCAAGTGCAGAATCCAGACATGGAGAGAGAAGTGTGAAATCTTCGTGCTAGGATGGAGGACATGGAGATAAAACAAAGGCGCAAAGCTGATGTAGGAGATATGAGTGAATCCGAAGATGAAGAGGATGATGGACACGGAGGAGAAGAAATTCTAGCGGAAGATGCAGCGAGTGAACGTTTACTTAAAGTTGTTGCAAGAATGAGTACAAAGGTAAAGATGGACATTCCAGTTTATGAGGGAAATCTGGATGCGGAAGAGATGCTAGATTGGATTAGAGCTCTAGACACTTACTTCGATTATGAAGATATCGAAGAGGATAAGAAGGTTAGGCATGCCGTCACAAGATTAAAGGGACATGCAGCCTTGTGGTGGGATGAATTGCAAGCTGACAGGCATTGCAAAGGCAAGCAGAAGATTAAGAGCTGGGACAGGATGATTGCAAAGATGAAGGCAAAGTTCATTCCCAGGGATTATCAAATTTCTCTGTTCAGGAGGATGCAGAACCTAAGACAGAAGCTGATGACAGTGAAGGAGTATACTGAGGAATTTTACAGGTTGAATATCAGGGTAGGTCATTGCGAAAGCAATGACAAAAAGGTGGTCAGGTGCATGAATGGCCTGAGGTATGAGATTCGGGATGAAATAAATATGGTAACCATCCGAACGGTGGAGGACGCAGGTATCAAATGGCTTTGAAAGCTGAAGAGAAGCTGAGCCGTAAGCAAGGTCAGCGAGGCAAAGGCAGGAGTCAACCTAAAGGCAAGTCGGTTGCCCAAGATAAATACCAGAAGCCCAAGGATGACTGGAAGAAACCTTAGACTCATACAGAGAGAGGTGGAAGTTCGCAGCGAGGGTGAAATGTTGAGCAAAGAGGAAAGCATATTGAGCAGAGAGGAGGATATGCTGATGATAATAGGTTTCCTCGTACCAGAGGTAGAGGAAGGGGAAGAGGTGGAGTAATTACATGCTTCACGTGTGGAAAGAATGGGCACAGGTCGTTTGAGTGTCCAGAGAAAAAGAAGGAAATAGGAGAGACTCACATCGCGAAGGCACAGAGGCGAGATGTTGAGGCAGAGTACGCTGAAAGCGAAAGATCGCTAGTGATGCAAAAGGTCCTTTTGACACCAGAGAAAGAGATGGAGAATTCAGCGCAGAGGAACAGTCTTTTTAGGACTGCTTGCAAGACCAAGGATAGAGTATGCAAGGTCATCGTGGACAGTGGAAGCACCGATAATCTCATTTCAACCGAGATGGTAGAAAAACTGGAGCTGGAGACAACTGATCACCTGAGTCCATACAAAGTTTCATGGCTACAGAAGGGACATTAGGTAACTGTCACTAAACAGTGCTTAGTTGACATTAATATAGGAGGATATAATGATAAAAGTTTATGTGACGTTATTCCTATGGATGTCTGTCATTTATTGCTGGGTAGACCATGGCAATATGATATAAATGTAATTCATGATGGGAGGATGAAAACTTATACCCTAAAAAGGAATGGGAGAACTCATATGTTGTGTCCAATTGAAGATAAGGAGGTGAAACCGGAAGTGAACAACAGGGTACTTCTCATGATTGGGAAGGAACTTCTTACAGAAGTTAAGAAGAAGGAGGATCCACAATTCTTTGTGGTCAGAAAGCTGAGAATTGTTCTGACTAGCATAAGAGTGGATGATTTACCAGGAGAAGTTCAGGAACTGTTGGAAGAGTTCGTTGATATTGTAGTGGACAAATTACCTCGTTCGTTGCCACCGATGAGGAGCGTGAGTCACCATATTGATCTCATACCAGGAGCTAGTTTACCAAACAAAGCCGCGTACAGATTGACGCCGCAGGAGAATGAGGAGATCAAGAAGCAGGTTCAAGAGTTGTTGGACAAAGGTTTGGTCAGGGAAATCTTGAGTCCATGTGATGTTCCAACCGTACTCAGTCCGAAGAAAGACGGAGGCTGGAGGATGTACAGTGATTCAAGAGCCATCAACAAGATAACTATCAGGTATAGATTCCCATTGCCAAGAATGGATGATTTGATGGATTGCTTAAGTGGAGCAAATTTTTTTTCAAAGATAGATTTGAAGAGTGGATATCATCAGATTCATATGAGAGAAGGTGACGAATGGAAAACAACATTCAAGACAAATGAAGGGTTGTATGAATGGCTTGTCATGTCGTTCGGCTTGACGAATGCACCAAGTACCTTTATGAGGTTGATGAATGAAGTCCTGAAGGAATTCATTGGGAAGTTTGTCATCGTGTATCTGGATGACATATTGATTTTCAGCAAGACAAAGGCTAAACATCTAAATCATTTAGCTATTGTGATGAAGAAGCTACAGTAGGAGAAGTTGTTGATAAACATGAAGAAATCCTCATTTATGAATACATAACTCATTTATCTGGGTTTTGTTATATCTGAAAATGAGTTGAGGATGGATCCAGATAAGGTGGAAGTAATTAAGAATTGGCCATCACCAAGGAACATATTCGAGGTGAGAAGTTTTCATGGACTGGCTAGTTTCTATCGAAAATTCATCAGGAATTTTAGTGGAATTAGTGCAGCAATGATGGACACAGTCAAGAAAAGACATAAATATTTTCAATGGACAGAAGAAGTTGAGAAGAGTTTCAATTTGTTGAAGCGGAAGATTACGGAACAACCCATTCTGGTGTTGCCAGATTTTCAAAAGACATTTCAGGTGAAATGTGATGCAAGTGGGTTTGCCATAGGAGCGGTCTTGAGTCAAGAAGATAGGCCGATTGCATATTTCAGCGAGAAGCTGAATGAGGCAAAAGAAAAGTACTCCACGTATGATAAAGAATTTTATGCCATCATACAGGCATTGAAGAAATGGAGGCACTATTTTATTCCAAAGGAATTTGTTTTATATAGTGATAACCATGCATTACAATTTGTGACTCAACAGGAAAAGTTGAATCAGAGGCATGTTAAATGGGTTGAATACATGCAAAATTTCACTTTTGTGATAAAACATATTTCTGGTATTGCTAACAAAGTTGTTGATGCTTTGAGCAGGAAGTGCTTGTTGTTGCAGGAGTTCAAAGTCCGGACGATAGGCTTTGATGATCTTAAGGACATGTATGCAGATGATTCAGACTTTAAGGAAGCTTATGAAGCAGCTGTGAATCCAGTTCTTAGAGACAGAAGCTAGTGGATAGAGTATGTGATCCAGGACGGATTGTTGTTCAAAGGCAATCAACTATGTATCCCGAATTGCTCCATGAGGGAGAACTTGTTGAAAGAGAAGCACAGTGGTGGATTAGCAGGACATTTTGGTCGTGATAAGACATTTGCAAAGCTGAGCGAGTCATACTTTTGGCCAGGGATGTGTTCAGAGGTCAAGATATTTGTAGACAGATGCAGGATTTTCCAGCATTCAAAGGGAAGAAAGCAGAATGCAGGATTTTATCAGCCATTGCCCATACCTGAGAAGTCGTGGGATGAAATTAGCATGGATTTCGTGTTGGGGTTACCGAGGACACCAAGAGGTTTTGATTCAATCTTTGTGGTAGTTGATAGGTTTTCTAAGATGGCACACTTCATTCCATGCCAGAAAACCAGCGATGCGACTCACATCGCAAATTTGTTTTTCAAAGAGATTGTTCGACTTCATGGATTGCCGAAAAGCATAGTTTCGGACAGAGACACGAAATTCATAGGGAATTTCTGGAGGACATTATGGAAGAATATAGGAACTAAATTGATGTTTAGTTCTGCTTATCACCCTCAGACGGATGGACAAACAGAAGTGGTCAATAGAAGTCTGGGAGACTTGTTGAGGAGCTTGGTGACAGAGCACCATAGTAGCTGGGATAGCATATTACCTCAAGCAGAGTTCACATACAGTGATTCAGTCAACAGGAGCACAGGAAAAAGTCCATTTCAGATTGTATATGGAATGCAGCAGAGAGGATTTTCTGAATTAAGGGATTCAGAACAGACTGCGACTAGCAGCGCTAGTGCAGAAGAATTTGTTGAGGCAATGAAAGAAATTCACAGCCAGGTGAAGGAGCGGTTGTTGAAATCAAGCCAAGAGTACAAGCGCAGAGAAGATCAGCATCGGAGACAACTTCAGTTTGAGGTTGGTGATCTGGTTCTAGCACATTTGAGGAAGGAGAGGTTCCCGAGAGGAACATACAATAAGCTGAAGATGAAGAAAATTGGGCCATGCAAGGTCTTGAAGAAAATGGGACAAAATGCTTATGAAATCGAGTTACCAGATGGGATCGGAATATCTCCGATATTTAATGTTTCAGATTTATATCCATATAAAGCTGATGAAGCAGGAGCAGAAAGCGATGAAAAGCCAAAAGTTCAGTGGCAGAAGCAGATGCCAGTTGCAGAGAAGCCAAAGATGGAGCAGATACTGAATAAACGAGTGGGTAAGAAAACCAGAAGGAAAGAATATTTTGAATATTTGGTCAAGTGGAAGGGACATCCAGTTGAATATGCCAGCTGGGAGACTGAAGCTGAGATACAGAAGCATGGACATACCGTGCAGGAGCTCATGGACAGGAGCCCATGCAAATTTCCAAGCGAGGGAGTATGATGCAGGAGCATCCCTCACGACAAGCAAAACCAACGTGGAAGCAGAAGACAACTGGAAGACGTCCAGCGCAAGTTTTTGAATTTTTTAAAAATTTCCCCTTGAAGTTGATGCGCTGAACATAAGGAGATCATTTAATTTAGGAGCCTTGGTAGAATGTACTCAGACCTCGAGACATACGCTCTCATCTGAGATAGACAGAGGCATTTATAGTAGTAGATGCAGGTAGATAGAATTGAATTCTTAGATTAGACAGTTTTAGAGTTCAGGAGGGAAAAAAATTATAGACACCCTCATTTGGGCATTGTAGTATAGTTCAGGAAGAGTTAGAAGACTCTAGAGCGTAGGAGAGAAATAGAGACTATCGAAGAACACCCATGTACAGATCTTGAATTAATAGAAGAAGTTGATTTAGATTCATGGCTGTTGTGTTATTCTCTGTGTATGTGTGTTGAATGCTCTGCTTATGAATATTACTTCCTGTTGTGCATTTGTTATTATGTTGTGTGTGTATGATTTCATGACTTAAGATTAGAATCTGAGAGGAAGTGGAATGAGTTTCAATTGTTTCTCTACTTGAGCAAGGATTCCTGCAAGGAGTGCAGTTGAAGTCGTCCGCAAGGAGTGCGTTGACAGAAGGCTCAGAGAGTTAACTCTTGTTCTCATATCATCAGGAGTGATATTGGGTTATACAAGCCATGCAAGGAGTGTGCAGGCTAGGGAGAGTCTCAGTCGTGACACTGAGTGAAGTATTGAAGGATAACTGCTGCAGGTGTGCGTAGAGTCAAAAGAACTTCAACACTTAGACGTGGTTGAAGATTTTCCGCAAGGAGTGCATGCAAGGGCTCTTCTAAATACTGAAGTTGTGGGAAAGCTCAGGAGGAATAGACCTTCGAACTTACTGAAGGGTAAGTGTAGGGAAGCTGCTATCAGAAGTCAAGGAGAAGCATCGTGGGTTGACGAAGTGGCGAAGGAGTTTCGTGGAGAGACACTTTTCTCATTTCGTGGGTTACACAAGGAGGAACGGATGCTCGAAATCCTCTAAGGACATTTCACGAAGTTTCGAGGATCGTTAGATCTTGCAGAGTTGCAAGGAGGTTACGACGAGAATATTTCGAATGGTTTGAAGCTCAGAAGGGGCAGAGCCATCGATTCCGAGCCATAGGAGCCGTAGGATATACACGTGGTATCGTGTATCGGGGACTTGCGAGCTGAAGCCCCAAAGTTGTGCAACAAGAACAACGATATCGCGAGATGCGATATCCCTACAAGATCAAAGTCGTTCGTTGTGGAGGACGCGTGTAAGGAGATTCTCTCATCTCGCAGACTCAGACGTTGGGGGACAGAAAGGGAATTCCTTCAGCTTCGCGAGTGGTGAATTGGCGAGAAGGCTAGGAGTCATCCATCTAAGGAGGACAGGTGGCGAGAGATCGAGAGATCTCGCGAATTCGGGAGTTCGCAGGTTGAGAGTCCAAATATTGGATACTTCAAGTCGCAAGGATGCGAGGCACGAGAAGGAGGATAATCGTTGGATCCAGATCGTAGGAGGACCGTTGGATCTGCATGTGGGATCGTGTATCGGGACCTCGTGAGAAAAGACTTAAGGATTTGGACGCGGGGCTCGCGAGATTGCGAGAAGTGATATCCCGACAGCTGGAGGATAGTGTGGGCCATAACAGAGTCGGCGAGTGGAATACAGGTGGCACGAAGCCCTCGGGACCTCGCCGTGAGAAGTCCCGAAGTATTGGCGTTAGGATTCACGAGTCACGAAGTGTCGAGGATCGAGGTTCGTGTAGAGCACGTGGCAGAGCATAAGGTGGGACCCGCATGATCGACGGGTGGACACGTGTTGCCTAGAGATAGAAGTCAATATTCTTTTGAATTCTCGCATCTTGGGGATTTGCGGAATAGGAGGGTGAAAGTTCGACGGTTCAACCCGCAAGGTTGCGAGTAGTGAAATCCATCGAGAAAGGAGTCAGCTCAGTGTTGACCTATCGCGTCTCGGAGGATCGCAACAGGAGGCACAAGAATTCGACTCACAAACTCTCGAAGGTGCGAGTTGCGAGAGGCACTGACATTTAAGCCTAGCCCAGGGTTACATGTGGTGAGGGCACGAGTAAAGGAAGGAGCTATACCTGTATCGCCAGGTCGGGTATCGTAAGAGTTGAAAGGAAGAGTTGGAGGCTTCGAGTCACAAACTCGCGAGATAGAGAGACTTAGCTGATCTCCCGGTGGTAAAGGGGAGACCTTGGGGAAAGATTGTTGTGGGTGAAGATTTCCCGATATGGAAATAGAAGGACCTTGGAGTTCTTCGGGCGATAAGGAAGAAGATCATGTGAGAGCGGACGTGCCTGGGTGGCGCGCCCCTGCGTCAACTGGTATCTGAGCATAGAAGAGTTCTTTGATTTCTGTAGCAAAGAAAAAGGAGAATTCACCATGCTGCCAAGGAGAAGGGGTAGACAATCACCCGATCCCGAGGAGGAAAGGGAAACGTCCAGAGAAAGAGGTAGCAAGTGCAGAATCCAGACATGGAGAGAGAAGTGCGAAATCTTCATGCTAGGATGGAGGACATGGAGATAAAACAAAGGCGCAAAGCTGATGTAGGAGATGTCAGTGAATCCGAATATGAAGAGGATGTTGGACACGGAGGAGAAGAAATTCCAGCAGAAGATGTAGCAAGTGAACGTTTACTTAAAGCTGTTGCAAGAATGAGTACAAAGGTAAAGATGGACATTCTAGTTTATGAGGGAAATCTGGATGCGAAAGAGCTGTTAGATTGGATTAGAGCTCTAGACACTTACTTCGATTATGAATATATCGAAGAGGATAAGAAGGTCAGACATGTCGTCACAATATTAAAGGGACATGCAGCCTTGTGGTGGGATGAACTGCAAGTTGACAGGCATTTCCAAGGCAAGCAGAAGATTAAGAGCTGGGATAGGATGATTGCAAAGATGAAGGCAAAGTTCATTCCCATGGATTATCAAATTTCTCTGTTCAGGAGGATGTAGAGCCTGAGACAGAAGCTGATGACAGTGAAGGAGTATACTGAGGAATTTTATAGGTTGAATATCAGGGCAGGTCATCGCGAAAGCAATGACGAAAAGGTGGCCAGGTACATGAATGGCCTAAGGTATGAGATTCAGGATGAAATAAATATGGTAACCATCCGAACGGTGGAGGACGCCTATCAAATGGCTTTGAAATCTGAAGAGAAGTTGAGCCGTAAGCAAGGTCAGTGAGGCAGAGGCAGGAGTCAACCCAAAGGCAAGTCAGTTGCCCAAGATAAATACCAGAAGCCCAAGGATGACTGGAAGAAACCTCAGACTCGGACAAAGAGAGGTGGAAGTTCGCAGTGAGGGCGAAATGTTGAGCAAAGAGGACAACATATTGAGCAGAGAGGAGGATATGCTGATGATAATAGGTTTCCTCGTACCAGAGGTACAGGAAGGGGAAGAGGTGGAGTAATTACATGCTTCATGTGTGGAAAGAATGGGCACAGGTTGTTTGAGTGTCCAGAGAAAAAGAAGGAAACATGAGAGACTCACATCGCCGAGGCACAGAGGCGAGATGTTGAGGCAGAGTACGCTGAAGGCGGAAGATCGCTAGTGATGCGAAAGGTCCTTTCGACACCAGAGAAAGAGATGGAGAATTCAACGCAGAGGAACAGTCTTTTTAGGACTGCTTGCAAGACCAAGGATAGAGTATGCAAGGTCATCGTGGACAGTGGAAGCACCGATAATCTCGTTTCAACCGAGATGGTAGAAAAACTGGAGTTGGAGACACTTGATCACCCGAGTCCATACAAAGTTTCATGGCTATAGAAAGGACATCTGGTAAATGTCACTAAACAGTGCTTAGTTGACATTAAGATAGGAGGATATAATGATAAAATTTTATGTGACGTTATTCCTATGGATGTCTGTCATTTATTGCTGGGAAGACCATGTCAATATGATAGAAATTTAATTCATGATGGGAGGATGAACACCTATACCCTGAAAAGGAATGGGAGAACTCATATGTTGTGTCCAATTGAAGATAAGGAGGTGAAAACGGAAGTGAACAACAGGGTACTTCTCATGAGTGGGAAGGAACTTCTTACAGAAGTTAAGAAGAAGGAGGATCCACAATTCTTTGTGGTCAGAAAGCCGAGAATTGTTCTGACTGGCACAAGAGTGGATGATTTACCAGGAGAAGTTCAAGAACTGCTGGAAGAGTTTGTTGATATTTTAGTAGACGAATTACCTCGTTCGTTTCCACCGATGAGGAGCGTGAGTCACCATATTGATCTCATACCAGGAGCTAGTTTACCAAACAAAGCCGCGTACAGATTGATGCCGCAGGAGAATGAGGAGATCAAGAAGTTGGTTCAGGAGTTGTTGGACAAAGGTTTGGTCAGGGAAAGCTTGAGTCCATGTGTTGTTCCAACCGTACTCAGTCCGAAGAAAGACGGAGGCTGGAGGATGTGCACTGATTCAAGAGCCATCAACAAGATAACTATCAGGTATAGAGTCCCATTGCCAAGAATGGATGATTTGATGGATTGCTTAAGTGGAGCAATTTTTTTTTCAAAGATAGATTTGAAGAGTGGATATCATCAGATTTGTATGAGAGAAGGTGACGAATGGAAAACAACATTCAAGACAAATGAAGGGTTGTATGAATGTCTTGTCATGTCGTTCGGCTTGACGAATGCACCAAGTACCTTTATGAGGTTGATGAATGAAGTCCTGAAGGAATTCATTGGGAAGTTTGTCATCGTGTATCTGGATGACATATTGATTTTCAGCAAGACAAAGGCTGAACATCTGAAGCATTTATCTATTGTGATGAAGAAGCTACAACAGGAAAAGTTGTTGATAAACATGAAGAAATCTTCATTTATGAAGACAAAACTCATTTATCTGGGTTTTTTTATATCTGCAAATGAGTTGAGGATGGATCCAGATAAGGTGGAAGTAATTAAGAATTGGCCATCACCAAGGAACATATTCGAGGTGAGAAGTTTTCATGGACTGGCTAGTTTCTACCGAAAATTCATCAGGAATTTCAGTGGAATTAGCGCAGCAATGATGGACACAATCAAGAAAAGACATAAATCTTTTCACCGGACAGAAGAAGCTGAGAAGAGTTTCAATTTTTTGAAGCAGAAGATTACGAAACAACCCATTCTGGTGTTGCCATATTTTCAAAAGACATTTTAGGTGAAATGTGATGCAAGCGGGTTTTCCATAGGAGCGGTCTTGAGTCAGGAAGACAGGCCAATTGCATATTTCATTGAGAAGCTGAATGAGGCAAAAGAAAAGTACTCCACGTATGATAAAGAATTATATGCCATCATACATGCATTGAAGAAATGGAGGCACTATTTGATTACAAAGGAATTTGTTTTATATAGTGATAACCATGCATTGCAATTTGTGACTCAACAGGAAAAGTTGAATCAGAGGCATGTTAAATGGGTTGAATACATGCAAAATTTCACTTTTGTGATAAAACATATTTCTGGTACTGCTAACAAAGTTGTTGATGCTTTGAGCAGGAAGTGCTTGTTGTTGCAGGAGTTCAAAGTCTGGACGATAGGCTTTGATGATCTTAAGGACATGTATGGAGATGATTCAGACTTTAAGGAAGCTTATGAAGCAGCTGCGAATCCAGTTCTCAGAGATAGAAGCTAGTGGATAGAGTATGTGATCCAGGACGAATTGTTGTTCAAAGGCAATCAACTGTGTATCCCGAATTTCTCCATGAGGGAGAACCTTTTGAAAGAGAAGAACAGTGGTGGATTAGCAAGACATTTTGGTCGTGATAAGACATTTGCAAAGCTGAGTGAGTCATACTTTTGGCCAGGGATGCGGTCAGAGGTCAAGAGGTTTGTAGACAGATGCAGGATTTGCCAACATTCAAAGGGAAGAAAGCAGAATGCAGGATTTTATCAGCCATTGCCCATACCTGAGAAGCCGTGGGATGAAATTAGCATGGATTTCGTGTTGGGGTTACCGAGGACACCAAGAGGTGTTGATTCAATCTTTGTGGTAGTTGATAGGTTTTCTAAGATGGCACACTTCATTCCATGCCAGAAAACCAGTGATGCGACTCACATCGCAAATTTCTTTTTCAAAGAGATTGTTCGACTTCATGGATTGCCGAAAAGCATAGATTCGAATAGAGACACGAAATTCATAGGGCATTTCTGGAGGACATTATGGAAGAAGCTGGGAACTAAATTGATGTTTAGTTCTTCTTATCACCCTCAGACGGATGGACAAACAGAAGTGGTCAATAGAAGTCTGGGAGACTTGTTGAGGAGCTTGGTGACAGAGCACCATAGCAGTTGGGATAGCATATTACCGCAAGCAGAGTTCGCATACAATGATTTAGTCAACAGGAGCAAAGGAAAAAGTCCATTTCAGATTGTATATGGAATGTAGCCGAGAGGAGTTTCTGAATTAAGGGATTCAGAACAGACTGCGACTAGCAGCGCTAGTGCAGAAGAATTTGTTGAGGCAATGAAAGAAATTCACAGCCAGGTGAAGGAGCGATTGCTGAAATCAAGCCAGGAGTACAAGCGCAGAGAAGATTAGCATCGGAGACAACCTTAGTTTGAGGTTGGTAATCTGGTTTTGGCACATTTGAGGAAGGAGAGGTTCCCGAGAGGAACATACAATAATATGAAGACGAAGAAAATTGGGCCATGCAAGGTCTTGAAGAAAATGGGACAGAATGCTTATGAAATCGAGTTACCAAATGGGATCAGAATATCTCTGATATTTAATGTTTCGGATTTATATCCATATAAAGCTGATGAAGCAGGAGCAGAAAGTGATGAACAGCCAGAAGTTCAGTGGTAGAAGCAGATGCCAATTGCAGAGAAGCCACAGATGGAGCAGATACTGAATAAACGAGTGGGTAAGAAAACCAGAAGGAAAGAATATTTTGAATATTTGGTCAAGTGGAAGGGACATCCAGTTGAAGATGCCAGCTGGGAGACTGAAGCTGAGATACGGAAGCATGAGCATACCGTGCAGGATCTCATGGACAGGAGCCCATGCAAATTTCCAAGCGAGGGAGTATGATGCAGGAGCATCCCTCACGACAAGCAAAACCAACGTGGAAGTAGAAGACAGCTGGAAGACGTCCAACGCAAGTTTTTGAATTTTTAAAAATTTTCCCCTTGAAGTTGATGCGCTGAACATAAGGAGATCATTTAATTTAGGCACCTTGGTAGAATGTACTCAGACCTCGAGACATACGCTCTCGTCTGAGATAGACAGAGGCATTTATAGCTGTAGATGCAGGTAGATAGAATTGAATTCTTAGATTAGACAGTTTTAGAGTCCAGGAGGGAAAACGGATATAGACACCCTCATTTGGGCATTGTAGTATAGTTCAGGAAGAGTTAGAAGACTCTAGAGCGTAGGAGAGAAACATATACTGTCGAAGAACACCCATGTACAGATCTTGAATTAATAGAAGAAGTTGATTCAGATTCATGGTTGTTGTGTTATTCTCTGTGTATGTGTGTTGAATGCTCTGCTTATGAATATTACTTCTTGTTGTGCATTTGTTATTATGTTGTGTGTGTATGATTTCATGAGTTAAGATTGGAATCTGAGAGGAAGTGGAATGAGTTTCATTTGTTTCTCTACTTGAGCAAGGATTCCTGCAAGGAGTGCGTTGACAGAAGGATCAGAGAGTTAACTCTTGTTCTCATATCATCAGGAGTGAGATTGGGTTATACAAGCCGTGCAAGGAGTGCGCAATCTAGGGAGAGTCTCAGTCGTGAAACTAAGCGAAGTATTGAAGGATTACTACTGCAGGTGTGCGCAGAGTCAAAAGAACTTCAACACTTAGACGTGGTTGAAGATTTTCCGCAAGGAGTGCGTGCAAGGGCTCTTCTAAAGACTGAAGTTGTGGGAAATCTCGGGAGGAACAGACCTTCGAACTTATTGAAGGGTAAGTGTAGGGAAGATGTTGTCAGAAGTCGGGGAGAAGTGTCGCGGGTTGACGAAGTGGCGAAGGAGTTTTGTGGAGAGACACTTTTCTCATTTCATGGGTTACACAAGGAGGAACGGACAGTCGAAATCCTCTAAGGATATTTCGTGAAGTTTCGAGGATCGTTATATCTTGCAGAGGTGCAAGGAGGTTACGGCGAGAAGATTTCGAAGGGTTTGAAGCTCAGAAGGGGCAGAACCGTCGATTCCGAGCCACAAGAGCCGTAGGATCTACACATGGTATCGTGTATCGGGGACTCGCGAGCTGAAGCCCCAAAGTTGTGCAACAAGAACAGCGATATCGCGAGACGCGATATCCCTACAAGATCAGAGCTGGTCATTGTGGAGGACATTTGTAAGGAGATTCTCTCATCTCGTAGACTCGGACGTTGGGGGACAGAAAGGGAAGTCCTTCATCTTCGCGAGTGGTGAATTGGCGAGAAGGCTAGGAGCCATCCATCTGAGGAGGAAAGGTGGCGAGAGATCGAGAGATCTCGCGAACTCGGGAGTTCGCAGGTTGAGAGTCCAAATATTGGTTACTTCAAGTCGCGAGGACGCGAGGCGTGAGAAGGAGGATAACCGTTGGATCCAGATCGTAGGAGGACCGTTGGATCTGCACGTGGGATCGTGTATCGGGACCTCGTGAGAAAAGACTCAACGATTTGGACGCGGGGATCGCGAGATTGCGAGAAGTGATATCCCGACAGCTGGAGGATAGTGTGGGCCATAACAGAGTCGGCGAGTGGAATACAGGTGGCACGAAGCCCTCGGGACCTCGCCGCGAGAAGTCCTGAAGTATTGGTGTTAGGATTCGCGAGTCGCGAAGTGTCGAGGACCGAGGTTCGTGTAGAGCACGTGGTAGAGCATAAGGTGGGACCCGCGTGATCGACGGGTGGACACGTGATGCCTAGAGATAGAAGTCAATATTCTGTTGAATTCTCGCATCTCGGGGATTCGCGGAATAGGAGGGTGAAAGTTCGATGGTTCAACCCACGAGGTTACGAGTAGTGAAATCCATCGAGAAAGGAGTCAGCTCAGCATTGACCTATCGCGTCTCGGAGGATCGCAATGGGAGGCACAAGAGTTCGACTCACAAACTCCCGAAGGTGCGAGTTGCGAGAGGCGCTGACATTTAAGCCTAGCCCACGGTTACATGTGGTGAGGGCACGAGTAAAGGAAGGAGTTATACCCGTATCGCCAGGTCGGGTATCGTAAGAGTTGAAAGGAAGAGTCAGAGGCTTCGAGTCACAAACTCGCGATATAGCGAGACTTAGTTGATCTCCCGGTGGTAAAGGGGAGACCTCGGGGAAAGATTGTTGTGGGTGCAGATTTCCCGATAGGGAAATAGAAGGACCTTGGAGTTCTTCAGGCAAGAAGGAAGAAGATCCTGTGAGAGCGGACGTGCTTGGGTGGCGCGCCCCTACGTCAACTGGTATTTGAGCCAGTGGAATAGGTGGGTGGTTGTTGATGCTTGAATCCGTTAGGACCGAAACGACAACCTCACAAGGATGTAAATCCCCCTGCATTTTTATAGAGGTGGTACTTCTCTTTAATTTAAGATTTTCAAGATATGGGACGTGATAGAAGTCCATCGTGGTAATCAAAGAAATATAAAGTTTACAAGAAAGATAAACAAAAAATGTTTTTTGTTTTCTTTTTAAGGAAAATTTCCTGAGAGTGGACCAGGAACTCCACACATTTAGACATTTAAAGCAAATAAACAAAGTTTCCTCACATCCATCATAGTTTCAAATAAATATTTTTGATCACATAAAATAAAAAGAAGATGATCCACATGTATAAGAGAACTTTAACAGAGTGGACACATGGCCAACTCAAATAAAGATAACGATAGACCAATCTCAAATACTTTATAATCAAAACTCAGAGTTACAAAGCATAGTCGAAACTAATTCTGAAATAACTCTCTTGAAATTTCTAACAAATATATAGTCTGTTACATATTCTTTGAAATCTAAAATTTGTTTGTCTTAAAGACTAGGATTGGAGCTCCCGTGGACCATAAACCAAATATACACAATAATGAAGCTTGTAGAAGGAAGATGGTGGGCGATAAAAGAATAGCAAGACCTAGTAGGAAGAAAATAGAAGTTATCAGTCTTCAGTTAAGCATTCCCATTGAAAGAAGCGGAGTAACTGGATGAATGACTTGATAAAGAAAAAAAAATGTGATCAACGTAAACTTACTATGATGGTCTCTCATCTCTTCATTTGTTTGTTGGTGTCCTTTTATTGTCTTCATTAATGGTTACAGGAACCATCTCAATTGTTTCTTTCCCCTCGTTAGTCAATTTTTTGATATCTTTCTTGAACCATTCTTCAATATAACTTTTCATTGGTACCATGTTGATTTCATTTCAGATTTTGATGTTGAACAACTCACGCTCCAAGTCTCTCGGATCAAGGGAAATTCCATGTAATGCTTCTTCAATGTCCTGATTTTTCACTAAGTAGTCCACTAGCCAATTGTCTATGTCATCCTCATCATATTCAAGTATACCATAGAACTTTTCAAATGACAACGCTTTAAAAATCTCAACCTATTCTTCAAATTGTTGCTTTGTGAGGAATATCGAGTTGAGAATTAGTTTGGGTCTTGTACTTCATTAGTACTCCCAACTAACTCTATCTCTGTGAGCCTCTTGAATAATTCTTCCATCTTTGATATAGCTTGGTTGCATGCTTGAATAATATTACTTAAGTTTTTTATCTTTTCTTTCCAGCACACGTTCAACTATTTTATCTGGCTTGGGGAGGGAAAATCCTCTTCTCTTCTCCTTAGTTCTGTAATGTTGGAAACTCTGTTTCCAAGGGGTAGTAGAACATTAAGGTAAAAACCTTATTCATTTTTTAGGTCATCTTGCAAATACTTGTGGAAGGAATGCGCCCTCGATCCAAAAGAAGCAATGTTTTTCAAACTTTCCCATGCCTCTATGATCAATTCCATTCTTTTCTTAATATTTCGTTCCACAAAGCTCCTGGTTTATGTAAGTAGGCTTGAGGATCCCTTTAATTTAGTAGTGGGTGTGGTGGGTCCGACTATTGTCAAAGGACTAGCAAGAAGTGGAAGAGGCATTAAGGCATCTTCCAGTTCCTTGATCATTTCTTTCAATTTCGTATTTTCCGCTTCAAGAACACCAATGGAGTCATCCAGAGCATCCCCAATTGCTCTATGAATTCTAGAAATATGGGAAGGCCGCATATCTCTTAGGTCAACCTCTGAATGGGATTTTCCTTTCTTATTTTTTATATCACATTTCTCAATAATCAATTTCTTGGATTCCCTGTCAAAGACAATGCTCTGAAAAGTAAATGACTCTTCCTCATTGAAGGTCTCATTCTCAATAATTTCCAATGATGGATTCTGATGGGTCGTGTTCCCTGGCCGATCCATTGTGGGAAACATCTTCTCAATATCTTATTCGAGCTCCATGTCTTCAAGGGAGAAGCTCTTGATGTCACTTTCTATGCGGTGGTCTTCTTCCTTTTGCACGAAATTTTCCCTCTTTTTTCTCAGAGGAAGTTTGTGTGAGCTCTCAATTTTTACCGATGGGGGATTCTTTTCTCCTCCGCCGCTAGAACTAGTGTGTTAAAATTTCTAGTTGGGTGGGTCACTGGAGCATTGCTCTGATATGTGGTAGTCTTAGGAGTGACAGTTGGGGACTGGGTGTTCTTCTTGCTGGGACCCTTTCCTTTCTTCTTGTAAAATTCATCAGTATTAAGTATTGTCTCCAAGTCACCAGAATTGTGAGCAGGAGCACCTAAGTTATTGTCTTCTTCTTCACTCAGAAAAAATATGAATAAATGAATTGTTGAATCCTACTACCAGCATATGTTCCACGAAAATTGTGGAAGTGGTTCGCAAATTCATTGAATTTGTTTATATTCCTGAATATAAAGTCTCCTATTTTCCAAGGAAAAGGTATGAATTGATTTTTTTGTTTCTCATGGAAAAAGTGCAACCAGAAATTATATTGCCTTGCAACTTCGATAATAAACATTTTATCAAATACATGGCATGGAAGAAAGGAAGGATTTTCCTTAAAACCGAAAACCATGATAACATTGTGATTTTCCATTTGCTCCAACGTCCCCTTTTTATCCAGGAATTTATTTTCCTGGTCGGATATTCTAGGGGTATCTTTTCCAAACAATAATCCTTTGAAAATCGATACAAAATCATTGAAAACTTCATAGAAATGCAAAGAAGATTTTTGTCTCCACAACGCTTGGCACCAAAAGGTAACTGGGTCAAGTTCATAGTTCACCCTCTTACAGATAGACAATTTTGGAAATTGACATCAATATGCTATCACAAATACCAAATAAGAAGCCATAAAGAATTTCTTGTCTTTTTTGTACTGTGACAATTGGGAGGAGATTAGAATGGAAATCAATTTTCCCCAATCGAAAATAGCTTGTTCTTTGAATGTAAAATATAAGATATAAAAAATCATGCGGGAAATGCTAGTGGTACTTTCTTGGCCTGTCACCCTGGTGAACAACCAAGGAATTTCCTGAAAGGGGTTTTTGAATGAGTTGACCTACAACCTGGTAATGTCTTCAGGGACAACCACGAGATTCTCCAAGAACTCAGGCAAGAATTCTAGGCCGTTGTCATGCTTTTTTAGGAATTCCCTGCAATCCTCTCCTTTGAAGGTAAGTGTTGGCTCAGGGAGCTTCAACATCTTATGAAACACTTGAGGTGAAAGAGAGATGGGAGAATGGTCTTGAAGTTGAATAATCCGCTGACGCGGTCCATATTTCTCAATGAACCATGCAACCAGTTCCTTGCAATCGAAAACCTAGGGGGCATAACCTACACATGCAATATCGGATGTCCAGATCACTTCCTTCTGAGCAGAAGGGGATGAATAGTAAGAATATGCTCTAGACCACTAAAAGTTTTGGTCCTCAGACCAAAAAATATTCAAAGTGTCACCACAGAACTGTTGTCGAGTTGCTGCAGCCATAAGTTGACGAGAGTGTTTCTTTAATCCAGATAATATTTTTAATGAGCGCCTGAGAGAGATAACAATAATATAATATTCAGTACATCATGCTTTAATGCGGTTTAATGAGAATCTCCTCGAGCGCTTCGCTTATTAATGCCGATCTTTATGGAACCTAGATGATGAGTTATTAGCGTTAAACCATACTAAATGTGTATTTGGAAAAGCACTAAGGTGGTGGGGACAGACAAGAGCGATTAGGATTTGGGCACTTTTGTGAACCCGCCAACTCGCTAACCCACAGTTGTGAATGATAGAAAATAAGCTAAGTGTTGGGAGTGGTCAATCGGACTTGGATACCTGAGAATTTAAATATTTAGGAGCTCGATACCCGCGATAAGTCTGACTATCATAATGTAGGTCGTGGATCTTTGGGTGCAAAATGGATATCGCGGAACTTGGAATATGAAAGATTTAACCCGCAACTACAGAAACGATTAAGTATAGAATAATACGGTGGTCAGTCGGACTCATGATATGGGAGTATGGATAGAGATGAAAATCTACAAGTCCGCCAACTCATGAACCCACCGTTTTGAAAAACAACTAAGTATAGTAACTAGAAAGGGAAAAGAAAATGGGAAATGAGGGTAGGTATAGAAGAGGGAAAAGAAATGGAAAAAAAAGTTGGGATAATAGAAAGTGGGAGGGGATTTCAAAAGAGGGAAATGATCTCAACAATGGCCACCGATATCCACCTGGATCACTGAGACTAGTATGCCACTCATTGGTGCAAAGTTAAAATATTTTTTTTAAGACACTAATCGATGCAGTCATCCTAGTTTGAACTACATCCCTCCGACTATAATCAAGTATAAACTTTTGATTTTGAGCTAACAAAGCTCAGGGGTCTAACATAACTACATAAAGGGATGGAACTTGTGACATGTGTCTGGCTCCTTAGACCACTTTTCCATTAGATGACATTTGTTGCTGTGAAATAGTGTTCATGCCACTAAGGGTTTGACTCAAAATGATACCAGCCACGAGGATAGCTATGGAATTTTCAGATAAAGAGTATGCACAAAAGACATGAGGATCAACTATTGTTTATCACAGAAAAATTCGAAAGATTGTGTGGGAATAGAAAAATTAGCACAACAATAACAAAAAAATCAGATATTTTGTGACCAAATACAGTCTCCTTTCATCTAGCTGCACCATACAATGCATCCTATGACTTGCTAAAACTAATAAACTAGTTGCTACCATAACATATATTCAATTGATTGTCCGACTTGTTTTTTATGAAGTTTCTAAGATGATTCTCTCTAAATTTTACAATTGTTAGGGAGAAGACATGTTTACACCCATAATTTGTTTGTCGATTTGTAGTTCAGGTTTAAGGTTTTTTCAGGGAGGTAGTTCCTTTCAAATTTAAATTAAGACATTAATTCAATAGACCCTAAAGAATGATAATTGTGATTTTATTATTTATAGGATTCACCTTATTTGATTTTTTTTGGCATACTTATTCATGATTTATTGGAATTCAAATTGTTGACATCAGTTACACAGATGAAAGTATCATTCTAGCTTGCAAGTAGGCTTACAAAAACACCGAGGAAAACAATGTTTGGAAGGTATATTCATCCATTTCAGATCATGTGATTCTTATATTTCCTGTATTTTTTGGCAGCCATGAATGTTGAGATGCCTTCCTTTGTAGAAGATTATTTCATCTCTTGCTTGCCCATCCTTGAGAAGAAACTTGGAAAAGGAGGTGTAAGGTTAGCTACAACGCTCAACCGTATATTCAGTTCAAAAGAAGGCTACACTCAAGAATCAGAACTCTAGAAGCAACAGGACTGGGTTGTCTGCAACAAAAGTCTTGTAAATTTTACTTAGATCAGTAACAAGATCACTACTATCAATACTGACCATTGCACCACAATGATTCCTTTGTGTATCAAGAAATAAATTGTAGCTTAATACATAGGAGCATTGGTATGAAGGATATTTAATCATAACATAGCCTGTTTAATGTTTTTTTTAATTTTCCTTCGAATGTAAGTTGCCACGTATTTGAATTCCTTCAATCTTTGCATGGTCGTGAAGAGATCGTTCAGCAATGGGGTGGAATAACAACAATGTATATCAATATGATATATAATTGATTTATTAAAATGTTATTGCATGTTGAATTTTTTACATATTCAAAGAATAAAATGGTTCTTAACTTCTAATTGTAATAAATTTGCAAAAGAAGGATACATTACTATAGGCTTATACATAAGTTTTTTTAACTCTGTTATAAGCAAACTTATGTACAAAATGAAAAACCATTTGCTCTATCAAGTTTTAATGTTTTCCAATTTTATTTTTTATTATATGAATTAGTGAGTTATATTTATAGTTTAGCTAGATGTGTCAAGTTTATAATAATAATTAAAAACTTATTGTGGATTCATATTGATGTTTTAAGTAGTTATAGATTTGTGTTTTGATTTCTTTTATTGAAATGTATCCATCTAAGTAAATTAGTGTGTACATTTAGGGTTTCGAACCCGACATCTGATGGTATAAAACTAGCCAAATGTCTAGAAATAACATTGGTAAAAATTGGTTGAGTTGACCTCTTGTGATTTTAAATGTTTGGAACATCTTGTCACATTCGCAAGTACTTAAGTGAGAATGATATTTCTAGTACTCATCAATCCCAATCGACCCACAAGGAGAAATCATGTCATAAGCAGAGTTTGAACCTTGCTGGGAAGATAACTATTTTTCCTTTTAACCTCCATGTCATAAGCAAAGTTTGAACCTGGGTGGGGAAGAGAACTACTTTTCCTTTTAACCTCTCAAAGTACACCCAATTAACTTAATTATACACAAATACCAATGATGATCTAAACATTGACTTGACATAAATCCTTGGTCTGGTCTACTACTACCATCTCCCAAACTTGAAGGAACTATTTCTCTTGGATATATGACCCAAGAGTTAATGCACAAATATTCATTACACAACATGTTTTCACCATATGCCACTTTTAATTGTGATTTGGTTGTCTTATGAGATATTGAGTTGTGTTATGCTCTGCATTTATAGAAATAAATAGAGATACTCTAAACACAATAGAAATATAGATGGAGGGAAATTCAAAATATAATAGTGAAGAGAGTAAATTAGTGTGTAAATTTAGGGGGTTCGAACCCGACACCTGATGGTATAAAACTAGCCAAATGTCTAGAAATAACATTGGTAAAAATTGGTTGAGTTGACGTCTTATGCTTTTAAATGTTTGGAACATCTTGTCACATTCGCAAGTACTTAAGTGAGAATGAGATTGCTAGTACTCATCAATCCCAATAGAACCACAAGGAGAAAGCATGTCATAAGCAGAGTTTGAACCTTGCTGGGAAGATAACTATTTTTCCTTTTAACCTCCATGTCATAAGCAAAGTTTGAACCTGGGTGGGGAAGAGAACTACTTTTCCTTTTAACCTCTCAAAGTACACCCAATTAACTTAATTATACACAAATACCAATGATGATCTAAACATTGACTTGACATAAATCCTTGGTCTGGTCTACTACTACCATCTCCCAAACTTGAAGGAACTATTTCTCTTGGATATATGACCCAAGAGTTAATGCACAAATATTCATTACACAACATGTTTTCACCATATGCCACTTTTAATTGTGATTTGGTTGTCTTATGAGATATTGAGTTTGTGTTATGATCTGCATTTCTAGAAATAAATAGAGATACTCTAAACACAACAGAAATATAGATGGAGGGAAATTCAAAATATGATAGTGAAGAGAGTCGCACAATTTTAAGGAATTGAAAAATATCTTCCAACAACCCTAAAATTTATAATAATAATAATAATGAATCATAGACCAGTGTTAGTATGATTACTTCTATATATAGTAATTTATCAGTCATTATTATATAGATGGAGCGAAATCCAAAATATAATAGTGAAGAGAGTTGCACAATTTTAAGGAATTGAAAAATATCTTCCAACAACCCTAAAAATTATAATAATAATAATAATAAATCATAGACACGTGTTAGTATGATGACTTCTATATATATAGTAATTTCTCAATCATTATTTAATATTTCCTACCTTATAAACCAACCTGTTATTTATTTATACAAGTTTTTCCTCCTAGTTTTAGGAGCTTCATCCTCAAAGCATTAGAAAATATCAAAGCATTAAAAGATATCAAGTAACAAAGTTTTCTCATTATCATGCTCACATGATGCCATGCTTGATCATGCATCCATCCATAATTGATCTTGATATTTATTATTGATGATATTTAATAGTCCAATGTCGCATAATCTTTTTTCTTAGATCCCCTAAATTATTGTACTTTCCTAATTTGTCTACTAATATTTAATAATATTCTTGTTGAAATATGCCAACAATTTTTCAACAATTTTGTGGATTGTAGCAGATTCAATGGCTCCTTTTATTTAGTTTGTTGTTGAAACAAATCACACAATGTGTGGCTCCACATAAATGTAATCAATTCTATGTAACTATTTAAGAGCTGTTATAAATCCATGTAAGCCCATAGAGGCAAATAGTCTTGAGAGAGGTTGAGTTTGTGTATGCATGGTTTGGTTGATGTAATATCTCCCTTGAATGATAAATAAATCGAATATCATTGTCCCATGGATGTTTCCCTTATGAAGGGTTTTACCACATAAAATCATTGTGTTAATTTGTGTGATTGTGATTGCTCTATTTAGTAATTGTGTCATTTAAATCCATTTTAATTTATGCTTCCGCTGCAGAACAACAAGTGGTATCAGAGCCGGTGGAGCAGGTGCAACAAGTAAAGGGAAAGTGAAACTGAGTACTGAGGAGCCCAGATCTTTTCACAACCAGAAAGTGTTGATACAATGGTGTTTTGTACATCGACGCTCTATAGGCAGTGTTAGGAACGCATCGACATTCCCACACTTCGACACACACAACACTAGGCGAAAGGAGTGTTGAAAAAGTGGTGCTTCCCTCCCACACTAAAAGAGTGTCAGTCTCAAAAGTGGTGCAGTCCACCAAGACTTAGAGGAGCATCCATCTCTAATGTGACGCCACCTGTGAAGCTCATAGGAGCATTGACCATTTTGGTAAATTATGCACATCGGCTTGGTTAATTAAGGTTGGAGGATGTTTCTTTAAATTATTTTTAAAGGATCGATTTTATGGGTGGATGTTTATGTGGAAAGGAGGTATAAAAAGTTTTCCTTTATAAATTAAATGAAGTGAGGTGGGCGTGTATATGTATTAGAAGTGGAGATTTATTTTATAAAAGGGGGATTCAAGATATATTAAATATTTTTTTCTTGAATCTTATTTTATATAGTTTCACTTTGAATTAAAAGATTGTACTTTCATTTTGAATTAAAATATTATAATTGAACAGGGCTCTCCATAGCTCCACCGACCATAGCCCATTTCAGGTGGGCCTGGGATTCCAACCCTTGGGACCCTTTGATGTTGCACTTCCTCTTGCCACCATATAGATAGACTCTTCCTATGATCAGTCTACAATCGACAAATCCACCATATTCATTGAGCGGATTCAACACATCCGCCAACAGGTCCAGGAGATTTTGCAAAAATCCAATGCTAAGTACAAGCAGCGCCATGATCAACATAGGGTACCACACCAGTTTTAGGTTGGCGACAAAGTATGGTTACATTTGAAGAAGGAGCGTCTCACAGGTCCCCATCGGAAGCTATGCCCACTTCACTATGATCCTTACACTATCACCAAGGTCATGGGTAGAAATGATTTTGAGCTCAACACTCCACCCTTCTTTGGTCTGCACCCAGTGTTCAATGTAGACCTCCTTCGACTGTGATGTCCCGTCCCGAAGATTAGGCCAGCAGGGAGTGACTTAGTAGTCTATATGTTCCCGTAGACTATAGTCAGGCACAAACAGGGAACCAGATGGAGAAATAAGGAGGATTTAAGGCTAAACGATGAATTAAGCCAAAATACTTAGGAAAAGTCACTTAAGCCTAAGTCAACGGAGAATTAGAATGAAAAGGTGATAAGGGGGGGACTTAATTGACAAATAAATC
>JZKD02S1062426.1:0-17321 GCA_000966675.3 Picea glauca | reverse complement strand
TGCTGGCTACTGCATCATAGCAATTTGATTGCTTTATGTATCAAAATATCAACTGTGGTTGAATAAATAAGCATTGGTATGAACGATTTGTCTATCACATAGATATATTGTACTTCTATTTCCACACCCCTTCATTAATTAATGTTTCCTTTGAATTTCAAGCTGACACTTTCATTTTTAAATTCCTTCAGTCTTTGTGTGGCCTTTCCATAGGTCCTTAAACAATCAAATGGAATTAAAGCAAAAATTCTAAATTCCTTCAAACTTTGCATGGGCCTTCCATAGGTCCTTAAACATTCAAATGGAATTAAAGCAATGTATGTTAATATGGCGTTTGATTAATTTACCAAAATGTCATTGCAAACTGTAAAAGAAAAATTGTGGTAAAATTCTGCGAAGTTGAATACATTATGTTGTTTAGAGCAGTGTACGTGGTGCGTTCTTAAACTGTGTTATAAGCAAACTTATGTAAGAAAAATGAAAAACGGTTTGTTTTCAGGCATATGCCAATGTTCAGGTATTTCTTACAACCATTCAATATGGCGTCACTCCAACAATTGATATTGAAGTCCATCTCGGAACTTTCTTATCTTAGTTGGATTTCATGAATTACTTCTTCCAAAAAAAAGTCAAAACTTGAATAACACTCTTGTTTTATGAAACATAAATCTTGTGAGTTCGAAAAGAGTATATGAGGATCGAAAACCATCATTAAATTACTAATGTATAAGTTTCGTCAATGAGAAAAAAGAAGAAGGATATCTGGTAAATCTACAAGGAACTCGATCTAGGAATAATCTGATAAGCATCTTAACTATGACTACGATCTTTCAATCAAGTTGCTAGATGAAATTTAAGGTTTTTTAATATTTTTTTATAATTTTATTCCAATTTTTTTAATATACTTAGTTAACTATGTTTGAGAACTGTTTTCAACTTTTTTTTTTTCATTTTCAAATTTTATGTGTTTTATTTTTGGAGTGTTTTATGTTAGAATTAATTCTTACATTAGAGATTGGTTTGGATTTGTTAGATGGAATTAGTTATAAGAGATCTTTTCCAACTATAATATCTTGTTTATATGTGTGTGGTTGAGAGATTCTCTCATGAGTTTGTTTTGTTGTTAAGAGAAAACTTCATGTATACATATCTGTCTGCTTGATTGAACAATAAAAATATAGAATATTGTTTTGCGCATGCTAGTTTGTTAAATTGGTATAGGAGGAGGTTGCTCTGGGGTGTCTCCCTAGGGGGAGGGCCCTCCCCAAAATATGTGAAAAAGATGTGAGTGTCAATTTACTGTAGGAGTAGAATAGATTATTGTGTGAGTAATTGTTTAGTGTGAAGATTTGTGTGTGCATAGAAAGTGTGTGTGAGAGAACAATTGTCCCAGACTTTGACCTGTGCTACAACGAAGCCATCATCTGCAGAACTGTCATCGGAGTTATTCAAAAAACCGTTCTTCGTCCTATGAGATAGCCAGTTCAAGAGGAGCATCGCTGCCAGTGCCTCCAAGTTGAAAGAGAAATGAGAGGGCGCTAGCAATCTTGGCTTCGAAGGAGGCGACATGGAAATAAAAAAAATATGATTGCTACAGTAGATTGGATTTCAATGCTAATGAAGATATTCATAATAAGGTCGAATCCATTGCAAAGCCCAGCATGAAAGTAATTAATTATAACAGGTATGTTGCAAAGCTTAAACATCAAAATTATAAGGTGGATAATATGCTAAAAAATTAGCTTCATAATAGAGATACAAACAATTTGTCTGTGCCATTGTTGAGAAAATCCGTGGTAGGAGAAAAGAGTGTAGGATCCACACCAGCAAATTCCTTGGGAAAGCTATTAAGATCAATTGATTTTCCAGTCTTTGTAAATGCACCGGGAATCTCATTTGGATGAATGACTATAAATGAAGACTGAGTGATGACAATCTAGGAGTGTGTTTTTTAGTGTGAACCTGTCTATGCCCAAAATATCCATCACTGAAAGAATCTAACTGACCATGAAACAACAGTTAAATTGTGTGAAATTCCTTGTTTTGTTTGGTCTGTTTGTAAAATTATATGATGAAAGACCGCATAGAACATGGTAACATAATTTAAGATGGTGGTTCTTGACGTATGTGGTGCCACAAGAACATATCATTGGTTTGGTTATGTCTATAGTATGTTACAACTTTTGGTTCTTGGAGGATGCGGTAACACAAGAACAACCACTACTGGTTATCTGTACAGTTTGTGATCATTGTGTGTGTGAAATAGGTCACTTTGTAAGATTGATTTCTAGATACATTTTGTATCTATACTACTTTCCTAGAAAACTGGAAAATACAATGACAAACCATGTGTTAGAATTGCAAATGCGGAAAGCACAATTCACATATGATAATTAACAATCACACAGATGAGAAACACAAGAATTTCACGTGGTTCACCCAAACGTTGGGCTACATCCACCAAGCATAAGCATCGGTTGACTTATTATTCAGATCATGGAGATTACAACAGACTAACAAGTTCTCACTCTGTCTCTCTCTTTGCCTCTACGGGATTACATGTTTTTAAATACATTCACACAAGAAACTAATTATTAAATGCAATCCCTATCCATATTCTAACTTTGTCTATTTGGCTGTAACCAACGCAGAATAATAAGATCCAAATCCATCATTAGAGGAATTCGTTGTCACCAAATCCCAACAATCTTCACCTTGACAACAATTAACCTGATACCTTTCTCCTTTCTTTTGTTCATCACCTTTTCTGCAAGCCAAGAGAAGCCAAATACCACTGTAGCTTCTCTAATAAAACTGGTTTCATGATCTCGCCTGTGTGACTTGCACGAGTTTGTATTTCCTAAGGGGTCACTCCACCTCCAACATGTCTTCCACAACTGTGTTGTGAGACATATTTAGTGATAGATCTCCTTCTATCCAAGACACTTGTATTACAATATACATTACAATTATCACATACCATCTCAGTGTAACCATTATATGTGACATTTGTGCTTCTCAAACGTTGAACCACCCATTTCATTGCAACACCTGAATCTGTCACGTATCTGACAACATCATTAGCATGTGAAACATCTAGTCTTAACCATTTCATCACATACAATAGACCTCCTACTGAAATTACACGAGACATAACCTTTTCTTCTTTATAGACAGGACCTATGCTTGAAGAAAACTTATAATGGAAAGCAAGAGGGATAAAAAATGGTTTTACAATGTTCACACTGAACTCCAACCACAACTTACCATTACCATCTCTGTATACTTCCATGCCCATAATTTTTTTTGTTGCTCCTTGATCCCTCATCAGAATTGTCATGTCCACCTGAGTCATTTTCTTACTGATTTTATCCATGCTTCAACTTGCATCGAGCATATCATCAACAAAGAGAATCAAGAATGTGAATGTACTATAAACTGTATAGTCATTCCTACCCTTTGAAAAATTCTGACTCACTATGACGGATTNATAAACGAAAAATGTTTTTTTTTTTTTCTTTTTAAGGAAAATTTCCTGAGAGTGGACCAGGAACTGCACACATTCAGACATTTAAAGAAAATAAACAAAGTTTCCTCACATCCATCATAGTTTAAAATAAATATTTTTGATCACATAAAATAAAAAGAAGATGATCCACATGTACAAGAGAACTTTAACAGAGTGGACACATGGCCAAATCAAATAAAGATAACGATAGACCAATCTCAAATACTTTATAATCAAAACTCAGAGTTACAAAGCATAGTCAAAACTAATCCTGAAATAACTCTCTTGAAATTTCTAACAAATATATAGTTTGTTACATATTCTTTGAAATCTAAAATGTGTTTGTCTTAAAGACTGGGATTGGGGCTCTCGTGGACCATAAACCAAATATACACAAGAATGAAGCTTGTAGAAGGAAGATGGTGGGCGGTAAAAGAATAGCAAGACCTGGTAGGAAGAAAATAGAAGTTATCAGTCTTCAGTTAAACATTCCCATTGAAAGAAGCGGAGTAACTGGATGAATGACTTGATAAAGAAAAAAAATGTGATCAACATAAACTTACTATGATGGTCTCTCGTCTCTTCATTTGTTTGTTGGTGTCCTTTTATTGTCTTCATTAACGGTTATAGGAACCATCTCAATTGTTTCTTTCCCCTCGTTAGTCAATTTTTTGATATCTTTCTTGAACCATTATTCAATATAACTTTTCATTGGTGCCATGTTGATTTCATTTCAGATTTTGATGTTGAACAACTCACGCTCCAAGTCTCTCGGATCAAGGGAAATTTCATGTAATGCTTCTTCAATGTCCTGATTTTTCACTGAGTAGTCCACTAGCCAATTTTCTATGTCATCCTCATCATATTCAAGTATACCATAGAACTTTTCAAATGACAACCCTTTAAAAATCTCAACCTATTCTTCAAATTGTTGCTTTGTGAGGAATATCGAGTTGAGAATTAGTTTGGGTCTTGTACTTCATTAGTACTCCCAACTAAGTCTATCTCTGTGAGCCTCTTGAATAATTCTTCCATCTTTGATATAGCTTGGTTGCATGCTTGAACAATATTACTTAAGTTTTTTATCTTTTCTTTCCAGCACACGTTCAACTATTTTATCTGGCTTGGGGAGGGAAAATCCTCTTCTCTTCTCCTTAGTTTTGTCATGTTGGAAACTTTGTTTCCAAAGGGTAGTACAACATTAAGGTAAACACCTTCTTCATTTTTCAGGTCATCTTGCAAATACTTGTGGAAGGAATGCGCCCTCAATCCAAAAAAAGCAATGTTTTTCAAACTTTCCCATGCCTCTATGATCAATTCCATTATTTTCTTAATATTTCGTTCCACAAAGCTCCTGGTTTATTTAAGTAGGCTTGAGGATCCCTTTAATTTAGCAGTGGGTGTGGTGGGTCCAACTATTGTCAAAGGACTAGCAAGAAGTGGAAGAGGCATTAAGGCGTCTTCCAGTTCCTTGATCTTTTCTTTCAATTTTGTATTTTCCGCTTCAAGACCACCAATGGAGTCATCCAGAGCATCCCCAATTGCTCTATGAATTCTAGAAATCTGGGAAGGCCGCATATCTCTTAGGTCAACCTCTGAACGAGATTTTCCTTTCTTATTTTTTATATCACATTTCTCAATAATCAATTTCTTGGATTCCCTGTCAAAGACAATGCTCTGAAAAGTAAATGACTCTTCCTCATTGAAGGTCTCATTCTCAATAATTTCCAATGATGGATTCTGATGGGTCGTGTTCCCTGGCCGATCCATTGTGGGAAACATCTTCTCAATATCTTATTCGAGCTCCATGTCTTCAAGGGAGAAGCTCTTGATGTCACTTTCTATGCGGTGGTCTTCTTCCTTTTGCACGAAATTTTCCCTCTTTTTTCTCAGAGGAAGTTTGTGTGAGCTCTCAATTTTTACCGATGGGGGATTCTTTTCTCCTCCGCCGCTAGAACTAGTGTGTTAAAATTTCTAGTTGGGTGGGTCACTGGAGCATTGCTCTGATATGTGGTAGTCTTAGGAGTGACAGTTGGGGACTGGGTGTTCTTCTTGCTGGGACCCTTTCCTTTCTTCTTGTAAAATTCATCAGTATTAAGTATTGTCTCCAAGTCACCAGAATTGTGAGCAGGAGCACCTAAGTTATTGTCTTCTTCTTCACTCAGAAAAAATATGAATAAATGAATTGTTGAATCCTACTACCAGCATATGTTCCACGAAAATTGTGGAAGTGGTTCGCAAATTCATTGAATTTGTTTATATTCCTGAATATAAAGTCTCCTATTTTCCAAGGAAAAGGTATGAATTGATTTTTTTGTTTCTCATGGAAAAAGTGCAACCAGAAATTATATTGCCTTGCAACTTCGATAATAAACATTTTATCAAATACATGGCATGGAAGAAAGGAAGGATTTTCCTTAAAACCGAAAACCATGATAACATTGTGATTTTCCATTTGCTCCAACGTCCCCTTTTTATCCAGGAATTTATTTTCCTGGTCGGATATTCTAGGGGTATCTTTTCCAAACAATAATCCTTTGAAAATCGATACAAAATCATTGAAAACTTCATAGAAATGCAAAGAAGATTTTTGTCTCCACAACGCTTGGCACCAAAAGGTAACTGGGTCAAGTTCATAGTTCACCCTCTTACAGATAGACAATTTTGGAAATTGACATCAATATGCTATCACAAATACCAAATAAGAAGCCATAAAGAATTTCTTGTCTTTTTTGTACTGTGACAATTGGGAGGAGATTAGAATGGAAATCAATTTTCCCCAATCGAAAATAGCTTGTTCTTTGAATGTAAAATATAAGATATAAAAAATCATGCGGGAAATGCTAGTGGTACTTTCTTGGCCTGTCACCCTGGTGAACAACCAAGGAATTTCCTGAAAGGGGTTTTTGAATGAGTTGACCTACAACCTGGTAATGTCTTCAGGGACAACCACGAGATTCTCCAAGAACTCAGGCAAGAATTCTAGGCCGTTGTCATGCTTTTTTAGGAATTCCCTGCAATCCTCTCCTTTGAAGGTAAGTGTTGGCTCAGGGAGCTTCAACATCTTATGAAACACTTGAGGTGAAAGAGAGATGGGAGAATGGTCTTGAAGTTGAATAATCCGCTGACGCGGTCCATATTTCTCAATGAACCATGCAACCAGTTCCTTGCAATCGAAAACCTAGGGGGCATAACCTACACATGCAATATCGGATGTCCAGATCACTTCCTTCTGAGCAGAAGGGGATGAATAGTAAGAATATGCTCTAGACCACTAAAAGTTTTGGTCCTCAGACCAAAAAATATTCAAAGTGTCACCACAGAACTGTTGTCGAGTTGCTGCAGCCATAAGTTGACGAGAGTGTTTCTTTAATCCAGATAATATTTTTAATGAGCGCCTGAGAGAGATAACAATAATATAATATTCAGTACATCATGCTTTAATGCGGTTTAATGAGAATCTCCTCGAGCGCTTCGCTTATTAATGCCGATCTTTATGGAACCTAGATGATGAGTTATTAGCGTTAAACCATACTAAATGTGTATTTGGAAAAGCACTAAGGTGGTGGGGACAGACAAGAGCGATTAGGATTTGGGCACTTTTGTGAACCCGCCAACTCGCTAACCCACAGTTGTGAATGATAGAAAATAAGCTAAGTGTTGGGAGTGGTCAATCGGACTTGGATACCTGAGAATTTAAATATTTAGGAGCTCGATACCCGCGATAAGTCTGACTATCATAATGTAGGTCGTGGATCTTTGGGTGCAAAATGGATATCGCGGAACTTGGAATATGAAAGATTTAACCCGCAACTACAGAAACGATTAAGTATAGAATAATACGGTGGTCAGTCGGACTCATGATATGGGAGTATGGATAGAGATGAAAATCTACAAGTCCGCCAACTCATGAACCCACCGTTTTGAAAAACAACTAAGTATAGTAACTAGAAAGGGAAAAGAAAATGGGAAATGAGGGTAGGTATAGAAGAGGGAAAAGAAATGGAAAAAAAAGTTGGGATAATAGAAAGTGGGAGGGGATTTCAAAAGAGGGAAATGATCTCAACAATGGCCACCGATATCCACCTGGATCACTGAGACTAGTATGCCACTCATTGGTGCAAAGTTAAAATATTTTTTTTAAGACACTAATCGATGCAGTCATCCTAGTTTGAACTACATCCCTCCGACTATAATCAAGTATAAACTTTTGATTTTGAGCTAACAAAGCTCAGGGGTCTAACATAACTACATAAAGGGATGGAACTTGTGACATGTGTCTGGCTCCTTAGACCACTTTTCCATTAGATGACATTTGTTGCTGTGAAATAGTGTTCATGCCACTAAGGGTTTGACTCAAAATGATACCAGCCACGAGGATAGCTATGGAATTTTCAGATAAAGAGTATGCACAAAAGACATGAGGATCAACTATTGTTTATCACAGAAAAATTCGAAAGATTGTGTGGGAATAGAAAAATTAGCACAACAATAACAAAAAAATCAGATATTTTGTGACCAAATACAGTCTCCTTTCATCTAGCTGCACCATACAATGCATCCTATGACTTGCTAAAACTAATAAACTAGTTGCTACCATAACATATATTCAATTGATTGTCCGACTTGTTTTTTATGAAGTTTCTAAGATGATTCTCTCTAAATTTTACAATTGTTAGGGAGAAGACATGTTTACACCCATAATTTGTTTGTCGATTTGTAGTTCAGGTTTAAGGTTTTTTCAGGGAGGTAGTTCCTTTCAAATTTAAATTAAGACATTAATTCAATAGACCCTAAAGAATGATAATTGTGATTTTATTATTTATAGGATTCACCTTATTTGATTTTTTTTGGCATACTTATTCATGATTTATTGGAATTCAAATTGTTGACATCAGTTACACAGATGAAAGTATCATTCTAGCTTGCAAGTAGGCTTACAAAAACACCGAGGAAAACAATGTTTGGAAGGTATATTCATCCATTTCAGATCATGTGATTCTTATATTTCCTGTATTTTTTGGCAGCCATGAATGTTGAGATGCCTTCCTTTGTAGAAGATTATTTCATCTCTTGCTTGCCCATCCTTGAGAAGAAACTTGGAAAAGGAGGTGTAAGGTTAGCTACAACGCTCAACCGTATATTCAGTTCAAAAGAAGGCTACACTCAAGAATCAGAACTCTAGAAGCAACAGGACTGGGTTGTCTGCAACAAAAGTCTTGTAAATTTTACTTAGATCAGTAACAAGATCACTACTATCAATACTGACCATTGCACCACAATGATTCCTTTGTGTATCAAGAAATAAATTGTAGCTTAATACATAGGAGCATTGGTATGAAGGATATTTAATCATAACATAGCCTGTTTAATGTTTTTTTTAATTTTCCTTCGAATGTAAGTTGCCACGTATTTGAATTCCTTCAATCTTTGCATGGTCGTGAAGAGATCGTTCAGCAATGGGGTGGAATAACAACAATGTATATCAATATGATATATAATTGATTTATTAAAATGTTATTGCATGTTGAATTTTTTACATATTCAAAGAATAAAATGGTTCTTAACTTCTAATTGTAATAAATTTGCAAAAGAAGGATACATTACTATAGGCTTATACATAAGTTTTTTTAACTCTGTTATAAGCAAACTTATGTACAAAATGAAAAACCATTTGCTCTATCAAGTTTTAATGTTTTCCAATTTTATTTTTTATTATATGAATTAGTGAGTTATATTTATAGTTTAGCTAGATGTGTCAAGTTTATAATAATAATTAAAAACTTATTGTGGATTCATATTGATGTTTTAAGTAGTTATAGATTTGTGTTTTGATTTCTTTTATTGAAATGTATCCATCTAAGTAAATTAGTGTGTACATTTAGGGTTTCGAACCCGACATCTAATGGTATAAAACTAGCCAAATGTCTAGAAATAACATTGGTAAAAATTGGTTGAGTTGACCTCTTGAGTTGACCATATTTTCCACTATTATTGGACACCTCATAGATCGCGGAACAACTAACACCCACAAATCTCAACTCTGACTTCATGGAACAAGAATCCATTGATCATATAGTAGACACACAAGTCAGGGGCACTCGCCAGTAGAGGATCCAGCTTTATCGGGTTGTCAAGGCAGGGCAAATCCTACACCAAGGCAAGTGGCTTACCCAGGGCCAAATCCAACAGAAGTTTCCTCACCTGATGGGGGAACTCAATGCAATGGAGACCATTGCTTCCTAAGGGGGGTGGATTGATCCAGTTGGCTATTGGTGGCCACCCACCTATTCTAACTGGCTCCTCTTGTCCATTTTTAGTTCAACACGTTCTTCTATACTTCTTTGTAATTGTGGGTTCTACACTTACGGGGTTGTCTAAATCCCTACACATCTTCCAGGTGGATAGTGGTGGTCTCTCACCTAATCCAGTTGGCTTATTTTGTACCTTTTCATGTCAGCACATCTTGTTGTACTTCGAGGGCTGTTTTGGAGGCATAAACAGTGTTTTTTTGGCTCGCCACAATCAAACTGTAGACAGAGTTAGATTTTAACGACAAAATGTGTATTTCTCTGAAAGACCTTTCCAATGGCCTATCACGCGCCTAAAACAGAGGTCGTATGAAAAAGTTACGACCTCGAGAAGTTGAGGTACCAACTTACCCATAGGGGCCCACATGACTTTTGACGTTTCACCTCCTAGGGTTAGGTTTTTGGATGGCTAGGGTTTTGGAATTCATGAGTAATATCAAAAAGGCCTCTAGAGCCTCATTGTAATTCATTATGTTCAGACGGATGCGTGTAGCAGCCACATCTCTTCTCAGAGATAGTTACCACCATTCGAGCAAGTGTTTCAGTTATGTTGTTTTACAGTTTCAGCCTATTTCATTATTCAATAGAAGATATTATTCACTAGACATCTGTGTTATTCTTCATATCTCTGTGTTTATTGTATTCAATCTGTTAATCAGTTCGTTCCACTCCTAAATCTAGATCACACCCTCAAGATAAATTTGACAAAAGAAAGACTCAGAAGGTTTACTTTCCTTTAGATCTGACCCATAGTGACCTCATGGGCCCTTTTCCGCATCCATCAATCAATAAAGCAAGGTACATGCTCATTTTTGTTGATGATTCTCACGCTTCACATGGATTTTATTTCTCATGCAAAAATTAGAGGTCTTTCAACACCTCAAAGATTTCAAAGCCCTTGTTGAGACACAGTTGGGAAAGAAAATCAAAATCTTTCGAACAGATAACGGGGGAGAGTATGTTAACCATAAGATACATAATCTTTGTCATGAGGTTGAGATTCAGTTGCAACACATGGTTCCTTATACTCCGCAGCAAAATAGAGTTGTTGAGTGGAAAAATAGATCTCTAAAAGAGATAACATCTTGCATGCTACATGCAAAGTCACTTCCACAGAGATTATGGGTTGAAGAACTTAATTGTGTAACCTACATCAAAAACAGATCGCCCCATATATATTTCAAGGATAAGACCCCCTACCAGGCTGGGAGCGACCTCAAACCGAAAGTGAACGACTTCCATATTTTTCAGTTCATGTGCAAGGGCCAAGGTTCCCTTTGAGAAGAGGAAGGCACTTGATCCACAGAGCACATAGTGTATCTTTGTTGGATACCCCGACAATGTGAAGTGATATAGACTCATTGATATTTTCTCAGACTGGCTCATCATTGAGCATAGTGTCCAATTCGAGGAAAGTGTCTTGCATGTACCTCAACAGTCGCACGCAGACACTTTTTTTCTTCCACATGTCAGAGATGATAAACATTTACATGCAGACTCTTCCTCAAATGAGAGTTATGATTCAGAGGATTTAGATGATCCAAATACAGAGTCAGTACATTTGGATGTAGAGTTAGTGCATGCAAATGTAGATGCATAGCCAGAGTCGAGGCCCAAGTGGGCCAAGACTACTCTTCAGGATGCAGAAGATCTTGTTGGGGATCCAGCTAATACTAGGAGGACTAAATATGATTTTGAGTAGCCTCTTCTTGCACTCACTTCCACTGAACTGATGCCACCCAAGAATATTTTCTTGGTTTAGTCTTCAAATCCACATTCTTATGGTTAGGCTACTGGAAACACTTTTTTGGGAATCCACCATGCAAGAGGAGTACAACTCCCTCCTAGAGAACCAGACTTGGGATCTGGTTCCCCTTCTTGCAGGAAGGAAACTTGTCAGGTGCAGATGGGTCTATAGGACCAAGAGAGCATCGAATGGACAGGTTAGCATATACAAAGCCATAATAGTTTCCAAAGTATTTCAGCAGGTGCAGGGTATTGACTATGATGATACCTTCACTCCATTAGAGAAGATGCATTCCATACATTTGGAACTTGCCATTGCGGTAGCCAAAGAATGGGAAGTCCATCAGATGGACGTGAATAATGCATTTTTTCATGGATATCTCTCTGAGGAGATCTATATGGAGAAACCCTAGGGATTTATGCAGGATTTATCTTTGGTTTGTCAACTTAAGAAGTCTCTTTATGGCCTCAAGTAGGCCCCGAGGGAATTGTATTCCAAGATGGACTACTACCTGTTGTCACAAAACATTGTACATAAGTTAGATTGAATGTTTACATGCTCAAGATGACCGATTCACTTCTACTCCTAGTTCTGTATGTTGATGATTTTTTGATCGTTGATTGCTCGACTTCAATGATTGTTGTAGTCAAGAGGATTTTGCATGACAAGTTCTCGATGATGGACATGGGTCTCCTACATTTCTTCCTTGGACTCAAGATCAGTCAAGCTGCACCAACCATCAAAATGTCTCAGGACAAGTATGCACAAGATCTTCGTGAGATATTTCACATGACAGACTCAAGTCTGCCATGACTCCTTTCCTATCAAGAGTCGGACTTGAGGATGGCGGGGACACTCCACTAGTGGAAAACACACTGTATAGACAACTAGTGGGGAGCTTGTTGTATCTCACACACTCTATACTAGACCTCTCCTATGCAGTTGGAGTAGTCTCTAGGTTCATGCAGGAGCCGCATGAGCTACATTGGAAGGTTGCAAAGTGTATCCTTTGATACATATAGGACACCATCACCTTTATGATTCACTATGCAGCAGACTCTACATTGGACCTCATCAGGTTCACTAATTCTGACTGGGGTGGCGATATCATTGATTGCAAGTTCACATCTAGCTACTCACTTAGTCTTGGTTCCTGGCCTATCTGTTGGTTGAGCAAGAAGTAGGATGTTATTTCTATATCTCCAGCCGAGGCAGAGTACATAGGGGTAGTTAACATAACCATTCAGGCTATGTGGCTACTTCATTTTCTCACTGAGTTGGGAATTCAATTTCATCGGTTGATCATCATCTGGTGTGACAGCCAGAGCACTCTGAAGTTCTACAAAGATCCAGTTCAGAGGAAATGGACGAAGCACATCGCGATCCACATGCACTACATTCGGGACTTAGTACATGAGGGGATCATCGACCTGCAATTTTGTCCTTTAGCAAAACATACTGCAAACATCTTCATCAAGACCTTCACTAAGCATAAGTTCCATTCTATGCGGAGTCGTCTTAGAGTGAAGGACACAATTTCCTAGAAACTATCAGTTCATCTTTGTATATACATTGTACTTGGGGGGGGAGGGGGGGTGGGGGGTCCCCATGAGGTTTTCCCTCTTTCCTCATTTATTTCATTTCATATTTTGTATTTGGGTACCTAACATGACATATTTGTTGGGACCCATTCATTATTTTCACCATAGTGATGTTCAAGGGGGGTGTTGGAGATACTTCACACACACCTAGTATTTCTTTTTCCTTAAGGTTTTCCCTATCTTTACTAGTCATTATTCGGTCTCCTATATTCTAGGGAGAATATTCTCTTCAGTTCACACTTCAATTTGATCAATTGAGTGGAGTCTATATTCCACATTGGGATCATCACCATGAAGCATTGGGATCATCACCATATAATGCGCAATGTCCTTAGGATTATCACTAGAATAATGCATTACTCATGATTCCCTGATCTCCTCCTCACTTCACTATGTTGTCCAGATCAATCTAGACCACCACTATGGTGCATTGGCTTCTCCTCCAATGCACATTAGTTGAGTTATATAGAGTGTATCATGTGTAAATTATCATTCATTCATTTGGTTAATGAGAATTCTTCCATTCTTTCTCTCCTGCTTCTATTTTCTCATATTTTCTCTGTAAACTGTGTATGTCATTTTCTAGCTAGATCTATTATGTGCAGGTTCAACACATTTACACTCTTGAACCTTCTAGAAATATCTCAAGGAGGAAATTTATCCAAGAAGAAGATATAAATTGTTGAAGAGTGTGGGTGAAGGACACATCGAGTTGAGCTGAGAGAGAAGGGGTCGATTGGGTGAGAAAAGACAAGTGGGTTGAGCAGCTAGAGATAGGGATAAATTTTGGGCGCCTTGAGCAGCAAGGAGAGGTTGAGTTCTGGGCGAAATCAAGCAGCAAGGAGAGGCCAAATTCTATGTGAAATAGAGCAACAAGAGAGAGATTGAATTTTGGGCATACCGTACAACCAAGAGAGGGCCATGTTGGGTCGTACAAAACATCCAGGAGAAGGGACGAGTCAGGTTGTACAGAAAATCCAGGAGAAGGGACGATTTGGGTTGTACCATTTGCTTTGAGTGTGTTGGGTCGTATTGTGTAGAAGAATCCAAATTCTAGGTAGTAAGAATATCTATGTAATTGTTGTTGTAATTATTTTCTCGAAATCCCAATAAAATCCCCTCTTTCTTGGTTTTCCCCACACTGGGGATTCCAGGGTTAAAATTGTGAAAAAAAATTATGTGCTTGGTTTCTTATTTTTGTTCTGCATATGTGTTAAAACTCGACTGTATTTTCTGTGCATAATTTTCAGATTTAGAATATCATAGTTGTATAAAATTTGGGTATTAAAATTATTGGCACACTAAATCCGTTTGTTGGGTTTTGGAAAGTTTAACAGGAAATGATCGCTTCTATGAGGAGGATAGGATACGATGTATTTCCTTTAATTTTGAGATTATAAGTTATAAATTCTTTTGGATCTACTCTATGTTTCTCCGGGATTCTTGACAGATACTGCATCCCCAAACTTCACATCCATATAAGATAACAAGAGTGACAAGAGTCTCAAAGAGAAATTTTTCTAATCCCATAACCAAAGATTTGCTAATTTAAAATTATTTTCAAACCCATAATAATATTTCCACTCTCCATATTTAATTATACAAATTTAAAGATTATTTATATATAATAATTTTAAATTACTATATATAATTATACAAATTTAACATACAATAAGTGTTGTCCAAATTAATATATATTTAAATATTTACACTTTTTATCTTAAATAATACACAATTTTTTAATTACAAATATTTGATTGAGGTATTTTAATATGATTTCTATAAAATAATTTATATTTATATTTATATATAAATATCATAAATTCCTTACTTAGATTAATCTAGTTCTTAGCATAACATAAATGATATGTTAATTTAGATAATTGCACAAATGTAATCTTCCCCAAGGGTTAATATTTATTGTTATTTTCTATCAAGCTAACTAAGCTACCTCGTACCAAAAATGTTTTTTTTCAAACATAAGTGATAGAATGAGAGTGTGAACACAACTACTCTTGAATATACTTATGTAGGTAAATAGCAACTTGAAGTTGCAAGTACCTGCCTACAGATGTTTGGATTGTATAAACGATGGTTTGCAATAAGAACCAAATAACTTGCATTCAATGCAATGATTTCTCTCATCGATATCCATGGGGATATCCATGGGACGTTGAAGCATTCATGTGGTAAAATATACATATGAGACTGCATAAGAAGCTTGGGAAGATTCAATTATATGCGTGCGGTATTCTATGTGATATTTTGCAAATGATGATAATATATTCAATATATAATTAATATGATCTTAAATGATGATAATATATTCAATATATAATTAATATGATCTTAAATCTTTTGAAACTAAATAATTTCTGAAAAATAGAAATGTTTTTCAAATTTTCAAAATTTAATAGTTTTAATGTTTTATAGTTTTAATGTTTTATATGTCGAGTTTTTATTTGACAAAAATTATTTTATTTTAAATGGATTCGTAAAAAACAAATTAATTTAAAAAAATTAAAATAGTTAACAAGGAGTCAACTACACATGCCTTGGAATCTACATAATTAAATGCAATATGTATCGGGCCTGGTGATGTGCCTTGTTTACTATGATATTATTTAATATGTACCAGGCCTGGTGATGCGCCTTGTTTAGTGTGATATTATTTATTGTACATGTTATCCCCCATTTTTAGGGATAACTAAGGAAATGATGTCTCGAGGCCCTCAGGTTGCAAACATGTATTACCGAGAGGCAGACCAGGACGCAGATCCATGCATTCACCATACATCATCATTCGACGATGACAACAACATCCACCACACTTGGCTTGGATCACATAGGACAACGGGTCTTGCTCCATGAGGTAACAAGTTTGGTATTGTGGTAAGTGTCATTTTAATGATTCAAGCACTTGAACATGTTGCAAAGGATTCTTTCTTGATTTTGAAAACATTTTCTTGAAAAGTATTTATTTTTTTCCCTATTTCACCTTGGTGAGTGTCATGGTTTCCTAGTAAGTGATCACCCTTGGGGAAAGGGTTGCTACCATGGGGTCTCCTTGAAGGGTCATCATACCATTCCCACTCATACTTACCACCTTCCATCACTTATTCCCCTTTGTTCCCCAATCTTTTAGGTCTTCAGGCTTATTGACCCAAGAAGGGCATGTACCTCATTTCATGGGAAGAAGGGGCTAAAGGCCCAGAGGCAAATGTAGCTGGAAAAAGATAAAATCCAAATCATAACCTTATAGATGCTCTTCCAAGAGGTATTGATAACAATGAAATGTTTCTCTTAAAAAATTGAAAGACCTGCAAAAGAACACTTACACTATATAGATGTCTCGCTTGTTGAGGTGTGTACACGTATGCGGTGCCCCTTTCTTTCCATGCATGTGGCACTCTGTGTACCTCTAGCTTCAAGTGATGTTCGGTACTCTTTTCTTTCCATGTCTTATAGTACCCAATTGTTTTGGACTTTAATGAATTAATTGCGAATGAATGCGCTTGGAAAAATGTTGCATCACGGACGAAGGGTAGCACACCCTCTACAAAGGGACCCATAAATGAGACAATACGAGCCCTTGTATGTCATGAAATCCCATACCTAGAATTCTAACCCCCATAGAATTCACAATCACTACATGACCTAGATATTTTTCTTCTTGGAAACTTTCCCTATTTGAGGAATTGGTTTACCTAATAGGGCACTATGACACCCCTCCCATATCTAAATTTGGCAAATTGTATAAGGTCTTTGATCATATGTTTATTTTGAAAAGGGGGGATTTAATGCACATGTTCGGGTGGTTCTTTTATTGAATATGTCTTACTTGGCATGATATTATGACTTGTGGGCGCTTGGAGGGCGTACTTGCTTGTCTTTGAAGGTCCTTGACAGGTGACAGCTTGATCATGGAGGCACAAGGCCACTTGGACCTTCACTTGGGGTATGAATCCCATAGGATGGATGATTGCACTCCCTCTCCTAGGACAACTTGGATGAGGGACGTTTCCTTTGGAGGCACTTGAGTGGCCCTTGGAGGTGACTCACTAGACTACCCAACCCCAATGTTTTCCTTTGGAGGCCTCATCTCTCTCTTCTAGGGCATGATGTCACACTTGGAGGGATAGGGTTTTGGTGGT
>JZKD02S1062360.1:0-13248 GCA_000966675.3 Picea glauca | reverse complement strand
AGAGAAAGTGCAAAGAGATAGAGTCACTGAGAACTCTACCAGGCGGGCATCGAGTAGGTGCAAGTGTGCACAAGGAAGACTCTCTGTCGAGTTCAAAGAGAAGAGTATCAAAGGAAGGTACTCACAAAGTTGTTGAACATTCTATAAAGCTATGCAAGTGTGCATGGAGTAAAATATGCCAAGAAGGTGCAACAACCCCTTTGAGGAGTAAAGGGACTTAAAACTTATAATCTGAGTAAGTAAAATTTCAAGAGAGACAGTGCAAGTAGTTCTCGCAGAAGTGAAATTATCCCCAGATTCACAAGCTCAGGAAGAGTAGTGCAAGTTTGTATGAAGAATGAAAGTGTGCACCAGATTCGAGGGAAGTATTCATTGTCCAAGCTGAGGAGGAAAAGAGGAGTCAAAACCCTTTCAACTAGTTTCATAGATTCAGAGACCAAAATATTTGAACGCTTCAAAAATTTCCTAAGTCTAGGAGAACAAGGAAGCTCGGGAGGAGGACCCAAAGAATCTGTCAGGTCGGTTGTAGGAAGAAGTTTGAGTCGTTAGATTAGTGTCCAAGAAAGAAAAGGAGAGTGCAGAGGAGAATAACAGATCCCAACAGTAGGATCTAAGCATAGAGGATCAACAATTGTCTGATCTAGGTAAATTGCATGTGCCTTAAATCTTTGGGTGCCCAAGAGAGAGAACTTGCTAAAGTCCTGAAGTCCCGAAGTGATTAGGGATAATTCACCGTCAAGAGGGATAGGTGGCACAATATCTATATCTTCGTTGGTTCGTAGACAAGAAGAAAGCGAAATTGTCGAAGAGCCAAAGGCCGAAATAGATCTGGGTTGTTGGTCGTGAGGATACATGCATCAATAGATCCGAGTCTTCGAGTGAAAAAAATCTGGGAGGAACAAGTGTGTAGAAGTTGAAACTCCCGAAGCCCGAAGATCTAAAGTGGATAGAGGCCTTCAGATCAAGGGGGAGACATGTGTCAAGATATCATGTATTTTAGGTGAAATCACTCCAGGAGAAATGAGTGCATAGGAGTTTGAAACTCCCGAAGCCCGAAGAGTCAAATTAAATTTGGACCGTCAGATCTAGGAGGACACACATCGATGGATAGGAAGGTCCAGGAGGAAGCGAAGGTGTAGTTTTGAAACTCCTGAAGTCCGAATAGCTGAAGTAGCTGGGAACTGTTGATCTACAGGAGGACACACGTCGTTAGATCGTGGACTCCAGGTAAAACACTCTAGGAGAAACAGAGCATGGAGAAGTTCAGATTTTTGAAGGCCAAAGTCCAAAAATGAATGAGAGCCATTGATTTGAGGTGGATGTGTGGCATCAGATCGTGAACACCAGGTATGAAATATTCTGGAGGAAAGCAAAGGGAGGAAGTCCTGAATTACAATGTCGGTCGCTGATTGAGAAGAGAGCTGAAGGCCATTGATCTGGTCTTGGTTGAAAGGATGAAGTCCCAAGGAGGACCAGAGTCATTGATTTGAGGAGGATACATGGCAGATGATCTACCATTTCATAGAAATCACTCCAGAAGAAAGAGGAGTTGTTGAAAAAGAACTCTCGAAGGTGGAGATTTAGAGTTCATCTGATTCATCTGTTGGGTGAGGACAGGTGTCAGTAGATCTTCCACTTCGAAAGATTTTCATGCAGAAGAAGCAAGAGTTGAGATTTGAAACTCTCGAAGGCCGAAAGGTGAAATCAATCATGAACGTTGATTGAAATGGACACGTGTTGATAGATCGTGGAGATCTGGGATAGCGTGCTTCGAGGAGAAGGAAGAAAAAGAGGATAGATATGAGTCATTGATCACGAAACATGGCCAAGGTCAGAATATTGATGGTCGAGATGGATTGCGGGTCTAGAACATGATCAGAATTTAAAATTATTATGGTGGGCCACAATTGAAACAACATTATTGCAAAAGGGATGCGTGGCAATTGAAGGTGAATTGCAGGGATAAAGGCAGGTTGGTCTCAAACCACTTTTGGTCATGCCTGTAATTACATACTTACATGAGGTCATAGCCCAGGGTCATATGGAGGAAGGGGCTAATGAAAAAGGATCTAGCACCTGAAACTTGACATTTCAAAAATGCACAGGAGCAGGTCGCGGGTATCATGGGACCTGTACCAAAAACTAAAAGGGGGCCTGTGTAAATTAATTGGGGTCTAGCAAGGGACCAAAGAGTCTACCTAACTCCTTGATGTTAACGATCCTAGACCAGGAGGTCGCATAGCCCTGGGGTGAGAAGGGGGGTTTGCATCAAGTGGTATTAGAGTCGATTTTCATCTGTAGATTTCAGGCGAAAGGGGATGAAGAAGACAGAATGACTACATCAAGTAGTATCAAGAGATGAATTTTGTCGGAAAATTGTAGGTAAAGGTGAGAAGGTGAATAGAGATCATCTGATGACTTCAAACGTTATCAGAAGCTAAATTTTTCCTGTAGACAGAAGGTGAAGAGAGATAGAGTATTGATGCTTTGTAAAAAAAATTGCAAGGTGTGCAAGAAATGGTAGATAGCGAGGAGGGATGAAGAAAAAAAATGGCTATAGAAGGCCATAAGTGTGGTCAAGGAGAAGATCACAAGAAGAAAATTAAAGCAGATATTGACAAGGAGCTCATTGATATAAGAGAAAGAATGGAACAACTAACATTGAAGATGTAGTAGGAGACGAAGGTACATTGGAGGTACGAATGGACTCTGAACAGGAAGGTAAAATGGCCTATTCAAAAGTTGTTGGCCAGAAAGAAACAACATGAGTTGAGGAGGTGGCTGAGGGTAGTTGAAAACCTCAATGACATAGAGGAGAAAGTGATTCACATATGTGAACCAAATATTGGGAGGAACCTCAGTGACGAGTAACATGTGAGATCAATTAAAGGTCTCATAAACTAGTAGGAGGGAAGAGATGAATTTTCATATCACCAAGTGGGAAAGAAGATGAGATCAATTGATCTCATAGAATACCAAGAGGGAAGAAGAGAAATCCCAAATTTCTAGGTGGGAAAGGAAGAAGAGAGGAGACTATCTAAAAGTCTCATGAACTCATCTAAGATTTCATATCAACAAGGAGAGCTGGTGGAAGAGGATCAAAAATGAATTCTGATCATTGGGGGAATTCAAATATTCCTGCCAAATAGTCCAACAAAAGCTAGTACAAGTGTTACACATGAGGAGGTGGTGCAACATGAATCCAAGAAAGAGGCCATGGGGCCAAATGATTTTAAAGCTAATTGTGTCTATGATGCGGGTGCAGCAGAGGAAAGACAACCAACAAAGATTGTCAAAGAGGAGGAGAAGGAGCAAACAATGATGTCTTCCCCAACAGAAAAACAGGAGCATTCATATGAATTTCTCACTGAATGGAAACAAGAGTTGAAGATGTTGGAGGATTGGTTGGACAATCTAGAACCACAATATGGATTCTAGGAGACAATCATGTAGATTGAAAGAGAAGAGAATTCAACAGAATTGCCCAAAATTTTTAGCCTGAGAGCTGAACAGGAGATGACTACAGCACTGGAGCCTACAACAGAATAGGAAGCATACAACATGGATTTTTCTAAGATGTATTAGGAACTGGAAAAACTAGAGAGAAGGGTGAGTAGCATATCCAGCAGGTCAATTTGGAAATAGGTGGAGGAGAATACCATCCTAGGGAGCAGCTGGAGGAAGTGGCAGTTGAACCAACATAAGAGGGGATGACAGAAGTCGATATGTCAAAGGAGGAAGTTGAACAATAACTCAGAAGTGAGAATTTAGAACTAGAGTATGAAACAGAGTGGCCAGTTAGTGCCACAGGATATGAAGACAACAGGAAGGGTCATATTGATCAGATTGGTAAAAAGGAGAAAGAGCACACATTTCAATGTGACCAAGAGATGGAGGAAGAAGAGAATTCAGAGGAATGACTCAAAATTTTCATCTAGGAAGCTGAGAAAGAGATGACTATAGGATTTGAACCTACAACAGAGGAGAGAGAAACATATAGCATGGATTTTGCTGATCTGTGTGAAAAACCGAAGGCCCTAGAGGGAAGGGTAAAGATGAAAAGCTAGCTAATCCAACAAGTCAAGTTGGAAATTGATGGAAAGGAGATACAAGAGAATAAAATGAAGGGGAAGGGTCAGCCAATGGACCATCTGGTCAAAGAAACAAAGGATATTAAGAAATTTATGTTGGAAGAAACACAAGAATCGATCGATAGAGAAGGATGGAATAGAAGAGGACCTGGATGAGCAGCAGGGCAGTAGAGACAACAAGGAAGAGGAACAAGTGGACAACTCCAATTTAAGGTTTGGGACCCTGGAGGATATCAACAACATAGAAGATGGAGCCATGATAAGGAGCTCATGATTTTCCCAGTCGTGGAGTATGATGTAGGAGCATCGTCAACAAGAACACATGGAGAGACAACTCAATGCCTTAGCGTTCCTTTGAATCATTTCAGAATATGAAATAATGGAGTTTCTTGCAAATCATTCTTGAACTGATTGAAAATTGAAGAAGATCAAAATGCTTGGGAGAAAATGACCCCAAGTGATCTGAGAGTTTCGGTCCTATAATTTAATGTAACGGTGCATAAAGGGTAGTTATCTTCTTTCAAGAAGATAACTAGTTAGAGGGAATCCTAGGAACCTTCTTGTATACATAGATGCATTGTATGCTCGAATGAGGCTGCTGGAGGAGTATTGTTATTGAATAGGAGGTAGCTACAAGTTAGTTAGAAATCCTCAAAGGAGGAAGTAGGAGATAGAATAGTTATTTTAATCCAACCTGCACATATTGTAATCAGACATTCATCTTAATAGAAAGAAAGTAGTTTTTTCCTACATATGAACTTTCTGTATGTGTTGATGTGTTCATGAATGTCATTTGTGCTTATGAATGGATGTTGTAGATGTGTGTTAATTTTTCATCTGCAAAGAACATATAGACTTCACTTTATGTCTGTGAGTTTGCTAAACTGTTATCGGTTCTTAGGCGGTGCAAGGAGTGGACAACAGAACATTAAAGGTTCTGTAGCCAGTGCAAGGAGTACGCATATGAACTATGTTGAGTCAGAAAATAATGTGCCAGGAGGGTGCATCAGAACAATAACAACTCAAGGGAAACCTCAATATTTATTGATAACTAAGAGGAGAAACTGTGCAGAGAAAGGACAAAGAGACAGAGTCACCGAGAACTCTATAGAGCTCTGGTAGGCGGGCATCAAGCAGGTGCAAGTGTGCACAAGGAGGACTCTATGTCGAGCTCAAAGAGAAGAGTAGTAGAGAAAGGTACCAACAGTGTTTTTGAACACTCTGTAAAGCTCTCCAAGTTTGCATGGAGAAAAATTTGACGAGAAGGCGCAAGAACCCATTTGAGGAGTAAAGGGACTGAAACCTTAGAACATGAGTAAGTAAAAGTTCAAGAGAGACAACGCAAGGAGTGCATGCAGAAGTGAAATTATCCCAAGATTCATAAGCTCAGGAAGAGTAGTTGTTATCCCTCGACCAAGTTTTGAGGAAACCTTGGTCACGTTTGGACCACTTTTGGACTTCAACAAGTTGGTCGAAGATGGATCACTCAGGCGTAGTTGAGATTGTGGATCTCACTTGTTTTGCAGGCTATGTAGACCCAGTAAGGGGTTATTTAGAGTTTTGTAATAGGTTATGGGATGTTGGCCCATGGGGTTTACCTATGATTAGGCCTCATTGTAAGGTATTGTAAAAGTATAAATAAGTAAGAATGTAGTAGTCAAAGGAGGGGTGGCGAAGTGCAAGTAGTTTGGAGTTGCTTTGTGCAACAAATTGTCTATGTGTTAAGGCTCTGTGATTGATAGAGAGTTGGATCGGTGCCTCGACCTAGTTGGAAATAGGATCCGGTGCTCAGTGCGTAGATCTACTATCCTATGCAAAGCTCAACTCCGTGGCTTAGTGCATAGGATTCATTGACTGTAAGAGATTGAAGAATAATAAATAAGATGAAGCAGTTGGTGGACGTATCCCCACACTGGGGTGAACCATGTATATATTGTGTTCTTGGTTTCTTTGTGATGTGTTTTTTATGTTATGAATCTTCTCAGTGCTTTTCTTATTATGTATGTTATATATATCTGTTGATTCTTAGTTCTTTATTTGTGTTAAAGATGAATGAATGTTAGATATAACTCTGTGCTATGTGCTAAGTCGTTGAAATAATTAATTTTTATTGTTAACGCATCGATCTATCTATGAGTATGTTATGAGATGTTAATACATCTAATGAGCTAATGTATATCATCATTTAAGTGTTAATAGAATACTCTATGAAGTGTTTCTATCACAGATCTGTGTCCCAACTTGATTACAGACACCTAAGTGCTATAACCCCCCCTACTTCTACCTCGGGTGAGACTTCACCTGCTTCACAGGTTTTGTCGAAAGGGTCGGTAGTTACGGTTTTTTTGGTGCACTATTGAGCATTGAACCCTAGGTCAGGCCCTATGCCAACAAATGGTTCTGTTGTCGATACCTGAAACTATGATTGCTAGGAAATGAAGCAAAGAAAAAGAAGCTATGTGTGTAGATCTGTTGCTGAAGTGTGCAGTATTCTACTTGACTTACGAAGCTCTGTGATAAGAAAATATCTGATCCGAAGAAAAGAGGTAAAGATGTGTGCTTTGATAAGAGTAAGATAAGTGAAAAGTTCTTTTTCCAAATCATGAATTTAAGTATGTTTAATAGATTCCGTCCCATTCTGAAGGCTAGGGCACAGTTGGAAGAAAGAGTTGATTTGAGTAAATTTAATAGAAATGAATAAGTATATGTTATTCCTATGAATAGAAAGAATGTTTTGACTAATAAATGGATGTAGAAACCCAGAAAGAATTTTTGCAGACTGCAGGTTCAACAATGTGATCCTAGTGTGCAGTACAAAAGAGGTTGGGGAACATACAAGAGAAAAAGGGGATTGACATTGTCTATAATTACAGAAGACCGGGACATCCTGCTAAGGCATGCTCTGGAACAAGTACTATTTGTCTTTGTTGTAATATTATTGGCCATGAGTTTGAGGATTGTCCAAGGATGATTGCTAAAGTTGAACAAATGAACATGAGGCAAGAAAACTATGAAGAAATTCAAAAGGCTAAGGGTATATTAGATAAAGAATCAAAGGAATTTCAAACTATGTTATTACAGTTGAAAGAAATGATGGATTGTCACAAAGATGTCGGTTTACTAGAGATATTGAAAGTAAAACAATGAATAACTTCCACAATAGAAAACTTCGACATAGATTGTGTCTTGGATGAGGAAACACAAGTGAATATTATGACATAAGGAACTTGGAAAATTTTGGGAAAACCTACTGTGGTACCTTCATTACGAAGGATAAGATTTTTTAAAGGAAAAATGATAACCTTATGTGGAAGAGTTACTAATGTACCTATTATTGTTCATGGAACATCAACTGAAGAGGAATTTGAAGTCATTGAGTTTTTTGGGGACAATGCCCCTTTCCCACTTTTGTTAGGTAAAACTCGTATTGAGGAATATCAGATCAGAAGAAAAGCAGAGGAATAAGTTGTAGAAAGAAAAGGCAATAACTAAGGGACTTCATAGCTAGAAATGTAGATTGACTAATAGAGGAACGAGAGGATAATTTGAAACAAAAGGAACAAAAGGCAAGAGAATTAATTGTCAAGGTTTAAATAATGCAAGAAGGTTGAAAGACCTATCCATTCAAGAAAGAAGTATATCCACCCAGGAAGTATTAAGAGAAGGGATATTAACTTTGAACCCTTTGAGAGAACAATAGTGGTGTGAAGCCACTGCACTAGGAGAAGATAAGAATAAGAATGGAAAGAGGATCCTAGAAATAGTTAGAGAAACTCAGATCATGGGAAAGAAGGAAAGGAAGCTCAATAAAAATAAATCCAAATTGGAAAAGCTACAGGAAGTTACAGAGACCATATGGAATACTTTGCAAACTGGAACCTCGTAGGAGGCAAGTTCACAGGATTTGAACTTTGTTGGAATATCAGGACCGCAAAGAATTGGAATTCTCCCTGGCGAAGCTATATGACCATTGGGAGGTTCCCCGACCATTAGAAAAACGCTCCAGAATGGTTAGAAAATGCATTTATGGGAAGATGTATCGCTCGTATATCTTGAGACCATGCCATAATGGGCAGATTCACATTGATGGAAGCATTCCTACTCGTTGGAATAATCCATTATGAGGCCTCGCTTATTTAACACGTTAGACATTTTGTCGGGATGACTTTTTGATACCCATTATTAAATGAACCAAGAATAGAATTGATTGTGTGCCAAGCTGTGTTATCAGAAGCTAGAACTCACCATCCATTTGTCTACCCCACTTACCCATTCACCTACCCTAACTTGTCTATTTAGAAGTGAGAATATCGGGCGAGCCTATTGGGTTAGAGAAGTTGGTCGAGGAAGTTCTTAGGAAGATAATGATTGACAAACATATATCTGAAGGAATTCAGGCGTCATCGACTAGGGGACTGCAGGCTTCCCCTTTGACTGGATGTCATTCTAGCCATATTAACCCCACGACTGAGTAGAAAAGTAAGCATCGCAATAATCTGGCTAATACGAAGTAGATCCCGTCGATCCTACCATAGTATATCCCACCTTTGGCTGGAATAGTTAACCATGATAGCATCCGACAAAATTATGAGTACACTATGTTCACTGAATACATTTCAAAGGTAATACGTGTAGTCGGGAGTAAGCTACGACATATCCCGCTGCTGAGGAACAATGATTTAAATCTAGACGACATGAATAACTATGCTATGCTAGCACCCCACCACTACTTGATGAAGTCAACTAGGAATAAGCCCTGCCTTATCTCCCAGCCATGGATTAAGGATCTCGCACATTCCATTGTGATAAATTTGATGAATATTCCCCATTTTGTCCGCCAACAGGAGGTTAACACTTGCATTAAACTCCTCTTGTCGTGATATCATGGAGGATACCTATGGATTGGATAGAGGATTACTATGGATCTGATGTTGATCCACCTAATTACAAGATTAAGCATGAAGGGACCTGACCCCCAACAGTTTTATCTATGGAATGCCTCAGATCATTCCCTGACACAACACATCAAGTAAGATTACGATGATGTTGAAAAAAGAAAGCGAGGCTACACGGTAGTCTCTATACAGGATGGCATAGTGCACCTCACTTGCCAACTCATATATGGAAAGCTCATAAGGAAGAACCTCCCCACACAGGTCACCAGGTTCATGGTGGACCTGACAGGAAAATGTGTGGAGGTCATGCAAATGAATTGGGAAAGTTACCTCATTAATGGACTAGAGAAGGATTACCATAAAGTTTAGGAGTTTGGATACAAATTCCACTTCAACTAGCTAGTCATGTTGATCACATTTGTCACTTGGAAAATGCCTGAAAGAGATACATTTCCAGATATCGAACCATTGGAGATGTTGGTTGCTAGGTTTTCTACCTTGTGGTACACTAACGACATGGTGAAGTAGTGGCAGTCCAACACTGTGTTCCATGCATACTATCAGCAATTGAAGGTTGCCATTGAGTGATTTCCCTGCATGACATAGCGCACCCTACACCAGTACTGACCAATAGAAAATTTTTACGTAGATCCACATTTCATCTATATCACTACACACAGAGATGAGAACAAGGAAGAGTTAAAGTCATATTACAAGCTCATAAATGAAGACATGGAGCATATCACGAAGGAATGTCCAGAGGAATTCCTTGTACCCGTTGATGATACAAAACTCTCTGACACTGACACCATAGGAAGCCCCATGGTCACCCAAGTTGATCATGTCAAACAATCCAGTGGGATGAAGAAGAAGAAGAAGAAGGAAGAAATCTAGAATATAGAGACTGATGAGGAGGACAATGCCTCTGAAGAAAATGGATCTAGATCATCCTGAGGAGGAGAAGACGAAGAAAATAAAAAAGGAGGAGGAGATGAAGGAGTAAAGGAGCAAGGAGGAGATGAAGCTACCACCCCTCCACTTAAGGATCCCCCTGTTGGGACAATAACACCACATAATAGGAAGGTTTCTCCACAGAAACCTTCATCAAGGAAGAAGACACACTCCAACAAGCCCTAGTTAGAGGCCATGCTCATAGAGGACGATATCAATTTCATATGCAGAGATATGGAGGATGCTTATGAGGACATCTTGTAGAGATATGGAGCGAAGCAGGATGAGATATATGGAAGGATCGAGAAGGAATTAAAGGAAATACAACAAGCTATTCGTTCGTTCCGCACAGTACCTATTGTGCCTTCCTCGTCACAGATTGTAGAATTGGGGGATGAACCAACCCAATTAAGAAGACTTGCAGATGTGACAAAAGATCAGATTCATAAAATCCAAGAAGAGAAGGAGAAGGATACATAAGCCTTGAAACAATATAAATATGAAGTCTTGGAGAAATTACGAGTAGCACGGTACAATCTAACTACATACAAAAGTGAGAGAGAAGAATTCCTGGCGATGGTCTAGGAGGAAAAAACCCAACTATAGAAAGAAAAGGAGCATTTGCTCACGGAGAGGGCCATAGTAAAAGAGGTAGTGATTAAAGAATATCACTTTGTGCCAGGCTTGGCACAGGAGGAACATGAGGAGTCGGTCAAGGCTCAAGTCGTGAAGCTCCCTAAGACCATCCAACAACTTCAAGTGAGAATAACAAAGTTGGAGGTCCAAGAAGTGTTGAGCACTCCATAGGAGGTCCGTGATCAGAGGGAGGAAGCTGTTAAGAACACAATTGTAATAATTAGATCCCTCGCCTCATAATGAAAACATCTGAGTGATATGAACATGCAAACATATGAACACCTCGCATAGGATCTAGAGCTAAGAAAGTTGGAAGCACAGTTACAAGAGGTGCAACAATAAGCATTTTCAGTGCAGGCCCAAATGAAGCTACTCACCACAGTTGAAAGAATGAAGAGATCTCAGGAATAGTGCGTAGTGCAATTAAAAATCACTTTTCTCCAGGGCATGGTAATGGAAGTTGCACAAAGGCTACAACCTATGTAGGACGAAGCCTACAAGCTATTTGAATAAATTGATGGACAAGTCTCGCAATTAGACCAAGTGGTGGCAACAGTAGAACAACACCTAGAAGGGCCTGTTACAGAGCAAATGATCTAGGATCTCCTTGAGAAGGAGGCTCAGGTGAAGCATCAAGTCGAGGCAACTTGAGTTAAGCTCAAGGCCTTCAAAGCAACATTGACCAAACCTGAGTGACTCAGGATGAGTCACAAGTGAGTGTTGGGGGTCTGTTGGCCCTAAAACAATTTTTGAGGAAACCTTGGTCAGGTTTGGACCACTTTTTGACTTCGACAGGATGGTCAAATATGGAGCACCTAGGCAGAGTTGAGATCACAGATCTTACTTGTTTTGCAGGCTATGTAGACCCAGCAAGGGTTTCTTTAGGGTTTTGTAATAGGTTATGGGATGTCGGCCCATGGGGTTTACCCATGATTAGGCCTCATTGAAAGGTATTGTAAAAGTATAAATAAGTAAGAATGTAGTATTCGAAGGAGGGGTGGCTAAGTGAAAGTAGTTTGGAGTTTCTTTGTGCAACAGATCATCTATGTGTTGAGGTTCTTTGCTTGATAGAGAGTTGGCTCGGTGCCTCAACCTAGTTGGAAGGAGGATTTGGTGCTCAGTGTGCATATATCATGTCCTATGCGAAGCTAGACTTTGTGGCTTAGTGCACAAGAGTCACTGAATATAAGATATTGAAGAATAATAAAGAAGACGAAGTAGTTGGTGGATGTAGCCCCACACTCGGGTGAACCATGTATATCTTGTGGTCTTGGTTTCTTTGTTCTATGTTGTTTATGTTATGAATCTCCTCAGTGCTTTGATTATTATGTATGTTAGATAGATCTATTGATGCTTAGTGATTTATTTGTGTTAAATATGAATGAATGTTATATCTAACTTTGTGATATGTGCTAAGTGGTTGAAATGCTTAATCTTTATTGTCACTGTGCCGATCTATCTCTAAGTATGTTCTGTGATGTTAATACATCTAATGAAATAATGCATATCACCATTTAAGTGTTAAGAATACTCTGTGAAGTGTTTCTATCACAGATATATGTCCCATCTTGGCTACAGACACATGAGTCTTGTAACCCCCCCTGCTTCTACCTTGGGTGAGACTTTGCCTTCTTTGCAGGTGTTGCCGAAAAAACCGACAGCTAGGGTGTTGTTGGTGCATTGCTGAGCATTGAACCCTAGGTATTCCCTTGTGCCAACAGTAGTGAAATATTGTATGAAGAACCAAAGTGTGTGCCAAATTCAAGGAAAGTCTTCATTGTCCAATATCAAGAGGAAAAGAGGAGTCAAGACCCTTTCAACCGGTTTCACAGATTCAGAGACCAAAATATTTGAACACTTATAAAACTTGCTAAGTCCGAGAAAATAAAGAAGCTCAGGAGGAGGATCGACATCAATAGTCATATCGATTATAGGAATAAGTCTAGACCATTAGATAAATGTCCAGGAAAGAAAAGGAGAGCACAAAGGAGAAGAATAGATCCCAATCATAGGATCTAAGTGCGGAGGATCGATAGTCATCCGATCTATGTAAAGTGATGGGCCTTAAACCTTTGGGTGCAAAGGAGAGAAAACTTTCCAAAGTCCTAAAGTCTCGAAGTGATTAGGGACCATCCATCACCAAGAGGGATAGTTGGTGAAATATCTATAACTTCGGAGGTTCGTAGACCAGAAGAAAGTGAAATAACTGAAGAGTCAAAGGCCGAAATAGATCTGAGACGTTGGTCGCGAGGATACACGATTCAACATATCTGAGTCTTTGGGTGAAAACACTCTGGGAGGAAGGAGTGCACAGTAGTTGAAACTCCCAAAGTCCAAAGAGCTGAAGTGGATAGAGGTCGTCAAATCAAGGATGAGACACACATCAAGAGATCGTGTATTTCAAGTGAAAGAACTCCAAGAGGAATGCGTTTGTAGGAGGTTGAAACTCCCAAAGATTGAAGAGATGAAGTAAATATGGACTTTTAGATCCAGGAGAACACATGTCGATGGATTAGAAGCTCTAGGAGGAAGCGAAGGTGGAGTGTCGAAACTCTTGAAGTCCAAATAGCTGAAGTAGTTGGGATTCGTCGATATATAGGAGGACACGTGTCGTTAGATCGTGGACTCCAGGTAAAACACTTTGGGAGAAAAAAATCATGGAGAATTTGATATTT
>JZKD02S1062327.1:0-13248 GCA_000966675.3 Picea glauca | reverse complement strand
AAGAAATGTAGAGAGAAAGAATAGGACAGAAAATAGTATATTAGAATATATGAAGAAGTTCTGAAGTAGTAAGTACTATGCAAAGGGAAATAGCTGAGCTAAATAGGCTCAAGCAAAACAAGAATAGAAAGTATAGCTGGCCAAGACAACTGGCAGAGTACAGTCAGCCTGTTGAGGTTACATTATATTTAACAAATAGAAGGGTTTTGTGCGTTCCTCTTATCTCTATGCCATTTAATTATGCTCTCTAAAAACCCCATTCCACTTTGCATTTCCATTAATTAGACATTGACTGATGCCAGTTCCTTTATTGTTGGTAGTGTTTTTACTACAATTTTTATTGACAACATTGAATGTGTGTCAGCCCCTTGATATGCATGTGTTTCTTTTATTATATACCAACGATATACTAACCAATATACAACAATGTTAACAACAACAATAATGTATTTAATATATCTGCATTATAATAATTGATAGATACCAATATCTTATTTAATTGTTGACTTTTTAGATATTTCTTTGATGCACTTAAGCACATAAGTAGAGGTGAATAATTAGTTCTTGTTGTTATATCCCTAAATATAGTAACTCCTCTATTGAATTACAATAATAAGAAAGAATAGCTATTAGAGTGAGTATGAAATAAACCTTGGTATACGAATCCCCATCTTAGAAGCTCTATGACTCATTTAATGTATAATGATTTCCTCCTTGGAAAATCATGGATAAAGGAAATAAAAAGGGAGTGTTGACTTCTTTATATAATATAATTTAGATGTCACCTTGAACTTATTTACCTTTTAAATTAACTAATGAATGATAGTTGGAAGTTTAGTCTAAAAGTATCATGGGTGGGAAATTATTAAAATGTCATAAAATGGTTATATTTAAATAAGGAATTAAGATTTTGGTCTTCCTTTGTTCACTTATAAATGGGTATGCAAGTGGGGTGTTGAAGACTTACATATCCCTTGGTAGGTGATTAAATTCTCAATTCTTTAGGTGGATTTTAAGGCAGCCTTGAGTTTTTGTTGTGCTTATTTTGTCAATTCATAAAAGGGGTGTAAGGAAGTCATAAAAAGGGATGTAAGGAAGGTTAGTCATGTCTTTTTTAATAATATTTGTTCTACATATCAGTTCCTATGCAAAACATTTTAGCCTTGAATGTTTATATATATTTATTACATAGTAAGAATAAGTCTTCCTAATTCTCTTAAGGGAACCCAAACTCTAAGTCTAAAGTATACATAGGAAGAATAACAACTTGGGTTAAGGCTAATATTGCACTGGACTTTGCAATCTCCTAGTTGATGATAGTTTACCCTTCACGCCTAGACTTCTTGCTTAAATTTTAGGGCTTCTTGGTTTTCGTTGAGTCATTTTGGTTTGTGGTTTTGAGAAATGTCTTCTTGCACCTTGTAGTCCCCATGTCAGTAACTCAGATCCTAGCAAGTTGGATTCATGGAGTCCTTGGTCCAGATAGGATAAGTAGCATTAGGATTATCATTGCACCTATCAACTGGGGACTTCATGAGTCTTGATGAGGGGATCATGACGTGCCCTATTGGATAGAGGAGAATGATAAATTGGTCGAAGCCTATGCTACTCTTTGTGGGCATTGTTCATTGTAGTCGTTTTTGGCACATGGGTTGAACACCTTCATGTGTTTGGTTATGCGCCATCAAGGTTTTAAAGTTAACTAGATGTCAAGGCCATCGTGTCAGGAGGGGGATGATTTCCCCTTAGCCAGTAGGCATGGTCATGTTGTGTCGGGCGGGTACTTGTTTCTCTTTATTACTTTATGCATGTTTTTCCCAGTTTCTCTTTCTCTAGGCATGTATTCATAGTTGAATACTTCATTCTCGGTGGGGGTATGTTCATGGTCAGGATATGTGGTTAAATTGTTGTCCTCGTCGTCTTCTTTCCTAAAAAACAAAAAAAAATTGCATGTTTAGCTTCGCTCGTAGTCGTAATGTTTGGGGTCGTTACACTCATCTAAAGGAAGGAGAGAAGGAGAAGGTGGATTTTCATCCCCACTTTCATCATTTGAATAAGAATAAACCATAATAAGAATAGAATAAGGAAAAGTGTCGAAGATGGCTCGCAGGACAAAGAAGGAATAAACATCGAATTAAGCTTGGAGGCCAAGATAGTTTCATCAAATTTAACATCTCTTCTAACAATAATTCCATTACAATGTGGTTGAAGAAGTCTATAACCTTTGACATCTTCACAATAACCAACAAATATACACTTATCGCTTTTAGGTGTAATTCTTTCCTTTCCTCATCAGGAATTTCATCCCATGTTACACTACCAAATACATAGAAGTGACTTACATATGGCTTAAGTTTAGTCCATGCTTCTTCTAGTGTTATATTTTTAAGATCCTTTGTGGGAATGTGATTTACAATGTAATTTCCATAGTTAATGGATTCCTCCCAATACATTAGACTTAATCCCTTAGATTGGATCATACAATTAGCCATTTCTTTTAATGTGCGGTTATTTCTCTTAGCAACACCGTTTTGTTGTGCTTTATATGGAACAATGTCTTTCATTTGGATGCCCAGTGTAGAGTATTAACTTCTAAAATTATTTTTTGCATATTCAACTTCATTATTTGTTCTTAACCTTTGAATTTGATGTCCAAATCACATTTCTTCAAGGGTCTTATAGGCCAATAACTTGTTAAAATCTTTTCTCTTAAGTTTTAATAAGTAAACCCAAGTGCATATAGAAAATTCATCAATAAAATTTAAGAAATACTCGCACTCAAAAAATAATAAGAAGAAAGTGGACCACACAAGTTATCATGAACAAGCTGGAAAGGGGTTGAGGTGTGCCAAGAGGTACATTTTCCAAAACTATCCTGATGATTTTTTTCGAGAAAACAACCGACACAAACACCATCTCTACATGACACAAGAGGAATACCAGTTGCCATATGTTGATTACATAGTTGTTGCAATGAGTGATAGTTTAGATGACCAAACCACTCATGCCAATTTTTTATTAATTCATCACTATGAGCAACACAAACTAATGGAAAATATGATGACCCAAAGTTGTCAAAATTGTACAACCTATTAATATCATCAACAATTCTAGTTGAAAGAACATGATGAGGACATTTGAGATCATTGATTACAACTTGGTGAGGTGAAAACTCTACTGTTTTACCTTCACGTGAATGAATGATTTGATATACCAATAGAAAGTTGCAGGAAAGACTTAGAACAAATAATACATCATTAAAATGGATATTACCTACATGAATTTTTCCAGACCCTACAACACTAAGATATCTATCTTCACCAACAAATATTTTCTTGGTGTTGCATTAATTTAAAGTATAAAATATGGATTTATTCTTAGGCATATGATAAGATTCTACATAATCAATAACCAACTCATCATAAGAAGTAGAAGTTGCATTGAAGGAGAAACTAGAAGTAGAAAGTGAATGTCCATGAGAAGAAGAAGAAGAATTAGAATCTATATTTATGTTGTTCTTCTTCATCATTGCTTATAAACTTTCCATATTATTAAAACATTTGGAATCATCATAACCATATTTCCCAAAAAGTTGCAATACATGTCAGTCTTCTTATTTTTTTATTTTTCTCCTTTATCACCATTATGAACGGAAGATGGATGAGTGGGTTTGGGACCCTTGTTTTTATTGTTATTGTGAAAAGGATGTTGCTTCTTGGGATTCTTGGATTTATATTTTTGCTAGGCCACTAAGGATTTGTTGGATGTACCTTCAATGTTGATCACTCGAAGTTGCACAAACTTATCTTTCTCTCTAATCAAAGAATCACAAAAGGATTCAAGAGTGGGATTTTTATGAGAAGTCCCTAGAGTTTCCCTACTGTAATAGAATGTAGATATGAACATTTAATATTACTACAAATATTAGCAAGAATAATATATATGCAACACTCATCCCCCATATTTATTCTACACTCTTCACATAAAATTCTAAGCGTTTTGAAATTAGATAAATAGTTTGCAATGAAATAAAAATCATTTGGACTTAAAGTCATGATATGATTTTCTATCTGGTGGTATCAAATAATATTTTGTTTACCAAACACAGATTCAAGTTTGTCCCAAGATTTATTGGGGGCATCGAGTCCTTGAAGGTGAAACCTTAAATCATGAGATATGGACATTTTGATTAGTCAACGGGCTTCATCATTCCTATTAATACATTTGACATACTTGTGATCATCAGTGGGTTCTTCTTCTTTTCCCAAGGTAACATGGTACAATCCTTTACTTCTTAATAAATCCTCCATATGGGATTTCCATTGGATTTATTTTGTGTTAGTAAGTAAAATATCAATGGGATAATTCATATTAAAATATGTAAAAAAATATGAAACTCATTCTCTAAATGGAAAGATCTTGAAAAAATAAGTTGTTTAAAAAAAATGGCACTGAAAATAGGTTTCGGATGTGAAATTTATCCCCTTTTTAATAAATGAACAAATGGAAACCAACGAGCCATATGACATGTAGAAGTTGGTCCACGTGGTGATACTCGTCCTATTAACCCCACTTTTACAAACAAGTTTCTTATGAAGTGACCCACTTTTATAGAATAAGTGTGAATCACTTTTACATTGAGGTTAATTGATAAAAGAAAGTTAAGTGAAATACACTTTAGAATGGATGAATGAACTTTTTCAATGAAAAAAACAAAAAGAGAGACTTGAACTCAAGACCTCTAACTTAATAAAACAACTTTTAACCAAGTGATCTAGTGCAAAACATATTATATTACTTAGAAGGAGGATTGTTGTTGTTGTTGTTGATGATGAAGATGACCTTGGAGACTGTTCCCATAACAAATTATTTTCACACAAGAACAAATTTCTCTTCTCAAAAACAACAAGGGTTAGATCTTGGTTATCTTACCCGGCGAATGACAGTTTTCACTCTATTTATGATTTACCGAGATTTCACAGAGTGCACGACAAAGAGCATACGTAGACAGGAAAACCATTTTCGATATGTTTCTGATTTTTTGATAATGGATAGAGAATGAGAAAAAAAACATACAGATATAGAAAATAGTATAAAACCATAAATAAAAAACAGAAAACAGAAATAAAAGACAAAATATATCTCTGAAAAAATTTAAGAGGACGTATTTGGGATTTATACCTCCTGTTCTGACTGAAATGGTCGTATCTTGGGAAAACATAAAACTTTTCGAGTGAAACAAATTTTTTTATTGACTGAAACAATTGATCCGGATGCAATGGAACAATCCTCCCATCCCATAAATGTACAAAAATGGTAGAAACTAGAAATGAGATAACATAACTTCACAATCTCGATCTACAATGAGAGTGGGTATTCAAATGCGCTATGATACCATGTTCGAAAACACATGTATTCCAACACAAGATGAACACCTTCAGTATCCACTCACACATATAGATCAAAGATAAAAAAACAAATGTTTTCACGTGGTAAAAGACCTCCAAGGAAACATCTAGGGCCCTTACTAATGTGGTCACTTGGAGCAATTTATTAATGAAAAAGAAAAATTTACAGAGATATTTACAAGATATTTTCTCGCAATCCATAATCAACAAATGACCATCCATTATCTTTAAATATATATCATGTACCAATCAATTTTTAAGCCATGGATCAATGTAGCCATTACTATCAAGGATAATATGAATCGTCAGATGACTCTATGTCTGGAACATATAGTGACCGTCATATTTCCTAACTACAAATTCATACTAAAGAAACACAATTTTTCCTAATGACACATTAGACCAAGTTGATCTTAACTAACTCCTAAGTGTCTAAATATCCTAATAGTTAAGATCAACTTGGTCTAATGTGTCATTAGGTAAAAGTGTGTTTCTTTAGTATGCATTAGTATGTATTCTTTGTTAGGTAATCCTATGCTCAAAAACATAGGTATTCCAACAGAGGACCAAAACCTTTAGTAACCACTCAGACAACTTTATCAAATATCAACACACTGATATTTTGATGTGGTAAAACCCCTACGGGAAAAAATCCACGGACCCAACCAATGCGACAACCTGGAAAAAAAATTTAATGAAAAAGAAAAATATTATAGAGAGATTTTACAAGAGTTTCTCACAATCTATTCTCTGAAAATTACCCTTCATTAAATTTAAATAGAGATCATGGACCAATTGGGTGCTAAGCCATGGATCAATCTAGCCGTTACTATCGAGGAGAATATGAATCGTCAAATCACTCTATATCGGGAACATATTGTGACCGGCATATTTCCTAACTACATATGAATACTAAATAAGCACACTAAGAAACACACTTTTACCTAACGACACATTAGACCAAGTAGATATTAACTAACTCCTAAGTGCCTAAATATCTTAACATCCCCCCTTAAGAACAACTTGGGATAGGATTGAAGGATTTACAATAATGACACAATAGGAGAAGCAAGGAGTCATTAAATCCTATACCCCCTTAATGACAACTTCCTGGATGCCTAACATAGATCAAAGTTTTGGAATTTTCTCTTTTGGAATAGACTTTGTGAAAATTTCTACAACTTGATATTTTGTAGGGAAAAACATAAATTCAATAACTCGATCATTAATGAGCTTTCTCATGAAGTTAATGTGTATCTCGATTTGTTTGTTTTGATGATTTTGAAATAGGTATTTGGTGAGATTGATGACACTCCGATTGTCACACCAAAGCATGGTTAAATGTTTCTACTAGAATCCAAAATCTAAAAGGATCAGTCTAAGACACAAGGCTTCCTAACTTGCATTTACCGCTACTTGATATTCTTCTTATGCTGATGAAATTTAAATATCCCATTGTTTCTTACAGGCCCGAGTGATAGGTCTTGAACAAAGGCTAAAGAGATAACTTGCAACAGACTTCCGATCATCAGGCTCATCGACCCAATATGAATGAGTGAAACCAACCAATAAAGGAATCCCCCTCGAACTATAATGTATCCCAAATTGAAATGTACCCTAGACATACCGAAGTATCATTTTATTTTATTTCCAATGGATTTCATGGGGCCTTTTCATACACCAAGAAACAAGACCGACAACAAAGGAAATATCATGATAGGTGTGAGTCAAGTATAAGAGGCTACCGACTAATTGACAGTACAAAGTGGCATCAACTTTGGGAGAATTATAGGTGGAATCAAGATTGACTCTAGAATGGAAGGGAGAAGGGGATGGTTTATAATCTTCCATGTCGAATCGACAAAGAAGATCAGAAGCATACTTATATTGGGAAAGAAAAATTCCTTCATTGGTTTGAAAAACTTGGGGGCCAATGAAATAATGCAAAAGGCCTAAGTTTGGAATTTAAAATTTCTTCTTAAGGACGGTTTTCACATGGTTTAAAAGTTTTGAGTCACTTTCAGTAAGGATAAGGTCATCAAAATAAATGAAAAGGATTATGATATGACTTCCTACTTTCTTGGTATAGACATTAGGATCATAATGACATCCAGAAAATTCGGTGTCAATAAGAAAGTTGTCCATTTTGGTATACCAAGCTCAAGGAGATTTCTTAAGACCATAAACATATTTCTTAAGGTGAAAAACAAGGCTAAAGTCATTCTGGACATAGTTAGGAGGTTTCGCCATGTAGATTTCATCTTGCAAATCTCCATGAAACAAGGAATATTTAACATCCATCTAATGGACCTCCTGTTTATTTGAGGTAGAAAGGGAAAGAACAAGGCAGATGGAATTCATTTTGGCTACACGTGAAAGGGTTTCATTATAGTCAATTCCTTAAAATTCAAAAAATCCTTTGTCAACTAATGAATCCTTGTTCCTTTCAACACCTCTATCTGATGCATACTTAGTTCTAAAGACCCATTTACATCTGAAAAGTTTTCTTCCTTTTGGAGGAGATACAATATCTCAATTATCATTTTCCATTCAAGAATGATACTCTTCATTCATTGTTGTATCCAATCTGAACAACCAAAAGATTCTGCAAATGTCTATGGATCATGAGTCTCTGAAGCTTGAGCCAAAAGGGAAGAGGCTCGCTAGAAGTATGAACATTTCTGACATTGATTTGAAGGATCATCGATAGGATATCAAGTTGCTTCTCATGTTGAATGGACCCATATAGGAAGAAATAGTGTCGGCATTGGTTCAGGTTCAATTGACTCGTGTGGAGGAAGGTGAGAATGTGGAGGTGGATTTAAATCCTCACTGCCATCATCTGAAGAAGAAACCAAAATAGGAACAGAAGAAGGCACAAATGTTGAATATGGATCGCAGGTCAAAGAAGGAAGAATCGTTGAATTAGGCTTGTAGGCCAAGAGATACTCATAAAATTTATAAACTCTTCTAATAATAATTTCATTACAATTTGGTTGAAGAAGTCTATAACCTTTGACATCTTTGAAATAAACAACAAATATACACTTCTCACTTTTATGATGCAATACATTCCTTTTCTCACCAGGAATGTGAGCCCATGCTATACTACCAAATACACTTAAGTGAATTACATCTAGTTTAATGTTTTCATGCTTCTTCTGGTGTTATATTTTTAAGATCCTTTTTGAGAGTGAGATTTACTATGCAATTTTCATAGTTGATGGATTTCGCCCAATACTTTATAATTAATCCCTTAGATTGAATCATACAATTTTCCATTTATTTTAATGTGTGTTTCTTTCTCTTAGAAACACCATTTTGTTGTGGTGTATATGAAACAATGTGTTGCATTTGGATTCCATTTGTAGTGTAGTAACTTGTAAAATTACTGTTCACATATTCACCTCCATTATCTGTTCTTAACCTTTGAATTTGATGTCCAAATTGTTTTTCTACAAGGTCTTTGTAGGCCATAAACTTGTCAAAAAAGATTCTCTTAAGTTTTAAGAAGTAAACCCAAGTACATATGGAAAATTCATCGATGAAAGTTAAGAAATAATTTCACCCAGAAATTGAAGGAGAAGAAAGTCAACCACAAAAGTCGATGTGAACAAGCTACAAAGGACCCTAGGAATCCCAAGAGGAACATTTGTCAAAACTGTCCAATGATGTTTTTCTAGAACAAAATCGACATAAATACCATCTATGCATGAAACAAGAGGAAGACCAGTCACCATCTATTGATTACATAGTTGATGAAATGAGAGATAGTTTAGATTGCTAGGCCTCTCATGCCAAAATTTTCTCAAGTTACTGCTATGAGCAACAAACACTGATCGAAAAGATGATGATCCAAAGTTGTCAAAAATGTACAAAATGGTAATATCATCAATAAGTCTAGTTGCAAGAACATTTTGAGGATCTTTTAGATCCTTGATTACGAATTGGTGAAGTAAAAACTCTATGGTTTTAACTTCACTTGAATGAGTGATTTGATATACTGATAGAAGGTTACATGAATTACTTTCAACACATAATACATCATTGAAATGGCCATTATATACCTAAACTATTATAGATCCTACAACACTAATATTTCTATCATCATCAACAAATATTTTCTTGGTGCTACATTCATTTTGAGTAGAAAATATAGATTTCTCCTTGGCCATATAAGATTCTCTAGAGTCAATAAGAAACTCATCAAAATAAAAAGTAGAAGTTGCATTGAAGGAGAAACCAGAAGCATAAAGTTCATGTCCATGAGAAGAAGAAGAAGTAGTAGAATCAATATTGATGTTGTGCTTCTTCATCTCTACTTCTAAATTTGTCATCTTCTTGAAACATTTGGACTCATGATGACCTTTCCCACAAAATTTGCAATGTCTATTATTCTTCTTATTTTTAGATTTTTCTCATTTTCCACCATTAGGAGATGAAGCTATATGAGTGGGTTTGGGGCCCTCTTTTTTCTTCTTATTGTGGCGAGGATGTTTCTTCATGGGATTCTTGGGTTTATATTTTTACTAGGATAATAAGGCTTTGTTGGAGGTACATGTAGTGTTGATCAGTCCAAGTTATACAAGATTATATTTCTCTCTAATCAAAGCATCCCAAAAGGAATAAAGAGTGAGTTTTTGATAATACTTTCCTATAGCCTCTCTCATGGCATAAAATCTAGATACAAACATAGAATATGCACTACCTATCTTAGAAAGAATAATATAGATGCAACACTCTTCCTCTAGCTTTATGTTACACTCTTTACATAAAATTCTAAGTGTTTTAAAATTAGATTAAATTCTAAGTGTTTTGGAATTAAAGTCAATATCTGATTTTCTAACTGATGTGCTTGAGTAATATATTTTTTACCAAATACATATTCAATTTTTTCCCAAACTCCATAGGGTTCATCAATTTCTTGAAGGTGGAATATTAAATCATGAGAGATGGACATTCCGATCAATACACATGCTTCATCATTCGGATTAGCCCATTTTACTTTATTTCCATCATCAGTGTTTTTTTTTTCATTTCCCAAGGTAATATGGAACATGCCTTTACTTCTTAATAAATCCTCCATATGGGATATCCATTGGAAGTAGTCGGTGTTGCTAAGAAAAAGATCATCGAAAGAAGCCATATTAAATATGTAGATAATATGGATTTAAAAGATGAAATATATGATCTTTATGGAAAGATATCGAAACATTAGGCGTTTTAAAAAAAAATGACACTGAAAATGAAATTTGGATGTGAAAGTTATACCCTCACTTTTACAAACAAGTTTTTTTATGAAGTGACCCACTTTTATGAAAGGAACCAAGGATCACTTTTACAATGAAGTTACTTTATCAAAGAAATTTACATGGAAAATAAATAAATTTAAAATAAAACATTGAAGCTACTTATAGTGATTCACTTTTATACTTGAAGTGAAATACACTTTACAATGGATACATGAATTTTTTCAATAAAAGTAACAAAAAAAAAACTTGAACTCGGGACTTCTTACTTAATAAGGAAAATTTTAACCAAATGAGCTAGAACAAATATTGTATCGTTTAGAAGGAGGATTGACGTTGTTTTTTTTTTTGAAGACAACCTTAGAGAGCATGCTCATGCAAAAAAAAATCTCACAAGAAAAAAAAATTGCATATCGATGACAACAAGGGTTAGATCTCAGTTAGCTTACCGGGAAAATGCACACTTTCCAATTTTTATTTTATTTTCTGAGATCACATAGGGCACAGGGAAAATAGAATATGAATATCTAAATGAGTAATAAACCCAAAATAAAAAACAGAAAACCAAAATAATACCCTCCAAAAAATTTAAAAAGGGTGTAATCAAGCTTTTTACCTCTAGATCTGACTGAAATGGTTGTACCTTGGGCAAACATAAACCTTTTCGAGAGAAAAGAAAATCATTCATGAATGAAACAAACTCTCCAAATGAAATGGAATAGTCTTCTCAAACCATAAATGTACATAAATAACAAAAACTAGATATGAGACAACTCAACTTCACGATCTTGATCTACAACAAGAGTGGCTCTTTAAATAGGCTCTGATACCATGTTCTACAACACATGTATTTCAATACAAGATGAAAATTTTTAGTAACCACTCACACAAATAGATCAAATATCAACACACCGATATTTTGATGTGACAAAATCCCTACGGGGAAACATCCACGACCCTAGCCAACGTGGCCACTTGGAGAAATTTATTAATGAAAAAGAAAAATATTACAAAGATATTTTACACGAGAGCTTCTCACAATCGATTATTGGAAAATGACCCTCGATTCTTTTTAAATATAGATCATGGACCAATCGGGTGTTAAGCCATGAATCAATGTAGTTGTCAAGATCGAGGAGAATATGAACCGTCAGATCAATCTATGTCGGGAACATATTGTCACAGTTATATTTCCTAAATACAAATGCATATTAATGCATACGAAAGAAACACACTAAGAAAAATCCTTTTACCTAATGACACATTAGACCAAGTAGATATTAACTAACTCCTAAGTGTCGAAATATCATAACATCCTCCCTTAAGAAAAACATGGGATAGGGTTGAGGTATTTACAATAGTGACACAATATGAGAAGGAAGGAGGAATTAAAGTTTATCCCCCATTAATGACAACTTCTTGAATTCCTAAAATAGATCAAAGTTTGGAAAAATTCTCTTCTGGAAGAGACTTTGTGAAAATGTCTACAACTTGATCTTCTGTAAGGAAAAAGAGAACTTCAATAACTTGATCATGAATGATATTTCTCATGAAGTGCATGTGTATCTCGATGTGTCTTTTTCAATGATGTTGAACTTGGTATTTGAAAATATTGATGGCACTATGATTGTCACACCAAAGGCCGGTTGGATGTTGCTACTGGAATCCAAACTCTGAAAGGATCTCCCTAAGACACAAGGCTTCCTGACTTTCATTTACCACTACTCGATATTATGCTTCTACAGAAGAAAGTTAAATATTATGTTGTTTCTTAGAGGCCCAAGTAATAGGTCTTGAACCAATGATGAAAACATAACTTGCAATAGGCTTTTGATCATTAGGGTCATCATCCCAATCTAAATTAGTGATACCAACCAATAAAGGAGTTCCCCCTGAACTATAATGTATCCCAAATTGAATTGTACCCCAGACATACCGAAGTATCCTTTTAGTTTCTTTCCAATGACTTTCATGGAATTTTTTCATATACTAGGCAGCAAGACCAACGATGAAGGAAATATCACGATAGGTATGAGTCAAGTATAAGAGGCTACCAACTAACTGATGGTAGAAAGTGGTATGAACATCAGGAGAAGTACAGGTGGTAGCAAGCTTGACTCCAGACTATAAGGGAGAAGGGGATGCTTTACAATCTTCCATGTGGAAGTGATGAAGGATATCACAAGCATACTAAGATTCAAAAATAAAAATTCCTTCATTGGTTTCCAAAATTTGGGGGCCAATGAAGTAATGTAAATGGCATAAGTCTGGCATTTCAAAATTCTTCTTGAGGCTCTTTTTAACATGGTTTAAAATTCTTGATTTGATTCACTACCAGTAAGGATAAGGTCATCAACATAAACAAAAAGGATTATGATATTAATTCCTACTTTATTGGTATAGACATTAGGATCATAATGGAATCTAGAAAATCCAGTGTCAATAAGAATGTTGTCAATTTTGGCATACCAAGCTTGGGGATCTTACTTAAGAATATAAATATCTTTCTTAAGGTGAGAAACAAGGATAGAGTCATTATGGACATAGGCAAGAGGTTTTTCCATGTATATTTCTTCTTGCAAATCCCCATG
>JZKD02S1062315.1:201250-218709 GCA_000966675.3 Picea glauca | reverse complement strand
AAACAATCTTTCAAACACTCTTGAATTGAAACCCTAACTAACCCTAGCGATTCTACTAACCCTAATTGTTGATGACGTCTTGCCCTATTTGAACTCTTGTTTGGTCTAAAACTTGTGGCTAGTTCATCCATTGATATCCATAGAGGTGTTGAGCAATTTCATTGGCCCAATTAGCAAAACGTTCACCTCTTTGACTAAAGAACTAACCTAGAAAATAGGTTGTCGTCACCCCTTTAGTATAGTGACACAGCAACAATATTTATGTCTAAATAGTTGATGACGTCAAGCCTCTTTTTAACCCTTGTTTAGTGTAAAACATTATGGCTTTGTCATCCATTGATAGACATTTGAGTGTTGAGCAATTTCATTAGCTTATTTAGCAAAACGTCCACTCTATTGTCTAGCCTATACATTGAATGCAAGTATCATTTTGTATTTATTGAAGAAGTAATATCATAAACCATAAGCTTTAATTGCAATCATTGACTTCATCAACAATTACATTTATTATTGCTCATATGTATTAAAGATAGTCATTAATATTTTGAAGTACTAACCACTGTGGCATTTTCTAGGTTTATCATTGCCTTGTCTAGCAAACAGGTGCCCTTTTCAGTGGAATATCTTCTCCTTGACTATCCATTTGGCAGTAATCTGTGAAGGGAAAGCTTACCCTAACCATCGAGCCTTAAAACCTTGATCCTTTCCCCTCAAAACCCCAGATTACTAGGGACGTCTCCCTTGGGAGTAGCCACCCTGAATAGAAAGAGCTCCCCATCGAGGTGATAGTGGGTGGGGAAGCTCTTGTTACGCCAGTTTGAACCTTGCCTTCAAGCTACTTAAACCTACCCTACAAACTGAGTGATAACATGGATGAAGAAGGAAATATACACCTAATACCAGAAGAGATCTTGGAAACCAGGGTGAAATAACTAAGGAGCAGAGAAATTAAAGAGTATTTGGTTAAATGGAAAGATTTTCCCATAGAATATGCTACTTGGGAAAGAGAAAGAATAGTGCAAGAGAATGGTTCTAGATTTCTTGAGGGAAAGCAATTTCCGGTAGGGGAGACTATAATATCCCCTTCTCATTGACACAAGAGCTCAAGGACATAGTAGTCTAGCTACCCCTCTAGACTATAGTCCAAGATAAGCAAGGGGAAGGAAATGTGGTTTTTGTCACTAAAGAGATATAAGGTTATATTATTAAAGTGACTTTGGTAAAATACTAAGGAAAATTAAATTAAAACCCTTAGCAAGTGGAAAAAACAACTCAATGGAAAATTAGAAAAACGAGGTATAAAAGAAAGAGAAGGGCACACCTCTTGGCATTATATTCTCATTATTCATTTTGCACTCTACACTCTTGAGCTAGACAACTTACATTTTGAGTGTTTTGAGTAAACGAACCCTAGAAACTAGCAAGGAGGTGAAAGATTCCTATGTTCCTGGTTCAAGCTTGGTCAAGGAAGTGAAATATCCTTCCCTCACCATTCTAATAGAGTCACAGGTATTCATCAAATAACACTTGGAGTTTGGTGTACAGATCTAAAGGGTTTCCAGCAGTAGGGCGCATCCTTGGAAGAGAAAAGGCTCGATCTTCTTGGAGGAATCTAGATCTATAGTTTTACACCATTGGAGGTTCATATCTAGGGTCATAGCGTCATTTTGCAGTATCAACACCAAGGGTATCTCCCTTGGATTATTTCATTTGGCTTGGGATGAATTTTTGAAGGAGGGCGCAACTCCCATTGAGGATACTCACATATCTAGGGGAACCCTTGGGGGTTTTCACTCCAACTTGCATCATTCCTACTCTAGAGCCCCTGATCTACAGTTTGAGGGTGTTTTGGTAGAATTTGGAGGTCATTTACTAGGAGGCTGAAATATTGAGCATTTCCAGCCAGTCAAGATCTTAACGTTACAAATCCAGCCTTCCAGGACCATACCAACTCCAGATCTAACTATCCAGGGTTGTACCAGCAGGGATCTGAAGGAATCTATTCAAGAAGGGAAAGAAATTAATCTTATAATAAACTGTATTCAGTGGATGAAGACCTAGGGTCTCTATATATTCTATATTGTACCAGATCTACAGATCTATGTATGAAGATCACTTATTTTATCTAAATAAAGGTCAGATCTTAAGCTTGTTATCTTTGTTTATGTGTTTCCTTCGTTATCATGTGTTCCATACTTGCTGTGATGCCATCTATGCAATAAACTCAGCAAAAATACTCCAACACATCTTTCTGTAATAGAAACCTGCAAAACAAAACATCAAACATCAAACAGAAACCCTAGTTCTTGTTGGTTGGGAACATTACAGTGTCCATCACATTGGCCTGGTCCTGAAGTGGCAGTGGGTCTTGCTCCATGAGGTAATGATTTTGGGTATCATGGTATGTATCACTCTGATATTTGAAGCACTTGAACATGTTGTATTTAATCCTTCTTTATTTCATGACATTTGCTTGGAAATTATGTTGTTTGCCTTGTTTAAACCTGGGAGGGTGACACGATGCCCTAGTAAGTTGATTTCCCTTTAGGATGGGTTGCTACTGGGTGGATATTTGAAGAGTTATCATTCATTCCCTCCATACTTACCACTTTCCATCTTTATTCCTTCCATCTCCCCATCTTTTGGGGATTGGGATAGGCTACACTAGGAAGGGTTGTACCTTACCTCGTGGGAAGAAGGGGCTAAAGGCCCAAAGGGTAAAAGTAGTTGGCAAGAGTTAAAATCCATTTTGAAACCTTCAAGATGATTTGCCCAGGAATCCCCGAGAAAGCAGTGAAAAACTTCTCGGTAAGAAAAGGGGACCCACAAGATAACATGAACACTTAAGGCATTAGTTGATGGATAAGAGGTCTCATCATGAGCCAACCTATTATGACCATTAACATGTAGCGGTATGAAATTACCACCTATCTAGTCACCAAGCCAGGGTAGTGGCTCTTGGTTTCATAGCCAAGATAAAGGGGTCTCATCACAAGCCGACCTTCTCATTTTTATGAAATGTTTTGTGGATGACACTGTCACCTCTGGTCACCAAGTCAGGACAGTGGACCTCAACTATTCCCTTGTAGCACAAAAGAAAAGATCAAAAGAAAGACAACTAAGAAATAATAAATGGCAATGAATGGGCTAGGAAACAATTGCATTTATGACAAGGTGCAGCTCACCCTCCACAAAGGCGCCCATAGGTAAGACTCTACATTTCCATGTTATCACATGCACCCCATGCCACTTCATACACTTACATGACTTGGATTGGGCTCCACCTGGGAAACGCCCTAGACTTAAGGGGGTTTAACCCAATAGGACATCCTGAGACCCTTCCCAAACCTAAATTTGGCAAGTTGTATAACATATTTGATCATTTGTTTGGTTTAGGGGGGTTTGATGCACATGTTCGGGTGGTTTGATTATTGGATGTAATTTACTTGTTATGATACTCGTGACTCGTGGACCCCTGGAGGGTGTACCTATTTTTCTTTGCAGGACCTTGCCCGATGGACAGTTATTCATGAGGAGATGACCATTTGGGACCTTCATGAGGGCTTGAGGCCCAGGGATGGATGTTGAGACCTTGGGCTTGGGGCATGACAGTGATGACTAGCTTGTGTGATACAAGAAGAGGTTGTTTCCTTTGGAGGCACTTCGGTATGCCTAGGGGGGGGATTCTACCCTCCATCCACCAGGACACTACCCTTTGGAGGCTTAGACGTCATCCTTCTAGTCCAGGACGACAAGGTTCCTTGAAGATGATGGTACCACGTGTGGACTAATATTGAAGCCTTTACAGTCCTAGTGCCATGTTATTACAGCCTAACATCCCCTTGAGGAGACCTAACGTCACCCTAGAAGGGATGACATCACCTTGTTTAGGGTTATTTTATGTAAATTTATTTAATTTATAAATTAAGGGTAGAATTGTTGAGGTCGGCCCTGTATTTTTAAGTAAATTTAATTTTAAACCAGATTTTGGTATAAATTCACAAAAATGACATTCATTTTCATGATAAATCACCTCTCACAAGAGGGGGATTGAAATTGGCGCCCTTTTTGGGTACTTGGATGAAATTTTGAATCACACTTGGTTCGATATTTGTTTGGATGCATTTTTGGATCATTTCTTGGTGGAATTTTGCAAAATCTAGGATTTTTATGCTTGATTATTCTTGGTGAAGTAAATAAATCTGCAATTTTTATTTCATGATAAATGTTTATAGTATGTTTACTTGTTCATATTTAAGATTATGAAATTGCTTGCTTGAAAACCCTAGGAGTAAGAAACATAAGGTGCTTCTTTCTTGCTCTTTCTTTTGCTATTTTTTCCTAAGAAGATCTTCTCTAGACAAACTTCTAGAGCCCTAAAGTGCTAGCACTTTAGAAGTTTTGTCTAGTTTTTATTGCATTAAATATATTTCAAGAGTCTAAGGATAGGAGAAATCGGTAGGGCCTAGAAGTGCCTACACCCTAGTTGAATATTCTCTTTGGGGCTTGGTGCTTGAGAACTTAAGGTGATACTTCTCAAGCTTCCACCTTGTTATTTCTTAGACAAGTACAATCATTGTTATTTCTCCAAGTTTTTCTGCTTATAAAATTGACTCCATAAGCCCTAAAAGGCACTAGTTCTTGCTTCTCTCTTGTTGAAGGATTGATAAAACACTCAAACACTTTTGTCTCAAGCTTTTACTAACTAATACTAACACTAACTTAGCATAAAACACTAACTTACTTCTTGTTGTTATAAATGTTTGCTCCAGCCATCTAAAAGCAGCAAATTTTCTACATAATTCATATTATTTGCTAGTTAATCACTTTGAAACTTGTTCATGACAAGCTATTATCATTCTATACAGTAAATGTTATATTTTCATTGTCTTTTTTAGCATTTATGAAGAATATTTCTTGCAGTTGTTATACATTACTAATTGTTGTTGTAAACTTGTCTATTGCTATAGTTTTATATCAGCTAGCATATGTTTCACTATTTTATTGTCTTATTGAAGCATTAATATCATTTTTGTACTTGAAGTTTCCATATATATGCTTGTTGTCTTTCTTGGATAAATTTATATTTTTGGCACACTAGTTCAATGGGAGTTAACTGACTAGTTCTATTTTAGACTTTTTATTTTAGATCATCACTATTATGTTATTATGCATGCAAGAATTTTGCTATCATGGAATGTTATGTCCTATATATGAATGTATTTCACTCATTCAATGTATCATATTGATCGTCATTGTATCAATCATTCGATCATTGATCATCTCATTGGAGTAGTGTGAATATATTTTCTCATTATTCCATATTGAATCTCTCTTCCTTTCTTGATAAGTTTTGTTTGTACTTGCTTCAGCTAGATCTATTGTGCAGGTTTCGATGAAACAATGGAATGGTATCATAGCAACACTGCCTGGACCAAGCCAGACAAGCCAAAGAATAAGGAAAATCGAAGTTTCGGCGAGCAAAATCTGTGGTCGTACCTTTCAGTAGTGATTTCTCCAAAAATATTAATTTTTTGAGGAAACAGCTCGCGAGTGAAGTAAATCGACCCGTTTTGCAAGTGGTTTTTCAACCAATTGGAGAAATTCTTCACCGTTTTCTCAGAAAGGAATCCAAAAGATCACCTCCTGACACTGATACGAATCTGTGGTCGTACCTTTCTGTAGTGATTTCTCCCAAAATATTAAATTTTTGTGGAAACATCTCACAAGAGAAGTAAATAGACCCATTATGAAAGTGGGTTTTTAATCATTTCGAGAAATTCCTCACTGTTTTCTCATAAAGAAAGTTGGAAGATCGTCTCCTGAAACTGATACGAATTTTCACTTAAAGTGCCCTTTCTGCAGTGATTTCTTAGTTTTTCACTTGCAGATTCAGAGTAAATTTTTAGGGGTTCTCAGAAACAGTGGGAGAGATGGATAGGACACCTATTATACATTCAAACTTGGTGGTAATCCTCACACCATACAATTATGTTGATTGGAATCCCAAGGCAGAATTCCAACTCAGAAGGAAATGACTTTACAACTTGACGATGGGGACAGAAACAGAACCTACATCAACAGTTGAGAAGATGATATGGGAGAACCGAAAGGATGAAGCCATAGGACTTCATATTGAATTGATTTCAACTGATCTATGGTTTCATGTTGTCGCATGAAAGACTCCAAACAAGATCTGGACCACCTTGGGAAGTTTGTTTGGAAAACAGGATGAGATGAGAGGTCATATGCTTCAGGAAAAGTTGAATACTTTGGATCCTAAAAGTTTTGATAATATACAATATTTATTTACTAATTTTAAACCTTTGATATTGAGCTTAGAAACTTGTGATATTGATAAGTCTAAACAAGTGGACCAACTTATTCTAACAGTCTTGGCCAAGCTAGGACCAGAATATGATGTATATGTTTCCACTTTCCATTCAGGAAGGTATCTCATGGCAACAAATTGGAAGATGCCTACCATAGATCAATTCATTGACTCTTACACATGAACAGGAAAAACTCATTCAGATGGACCTAATCGAATATCCCAAAGCACATGCACTCACCATGCATGATGGCAAAGGATCATCCAAACAGAATGGGAAGGAGGAATATTCCAAACCCTTTAAATATTCTCATGGTTCCAAAGACTCTTCAAATACCAAGAAGAAGAAGAAGAAGGGAAAGCAGTGCACTTACTGCAATAAACCGAATCATAAAGAATCCACATGCATGAAGAAACAGATCGATATTATGGCATATACACTTCAACAGAAAAACCTTGGAAACTTCATTCCAGAGGGAGTCAAGAATCAGAAGGAAGAAGATCCTGCTCCTAAGAAAGGTAATCATCATGCTCTTGTTGCAATTAATTCCTCACCTGATTCATGGATTATAAATTCTGGTGCATCCCATCATATGGCAGCGAAAGAGGAATTTTTCATGTTCAATACCCCCTATTATCATGGAGGATGATACTCCAGTAGCAGTAGCAAGGAGAGGGGAGAGTGGAACTCCATAATGGCAGTTTTGAAAATGTTTTACATGTTCCAAAGCTTTCTATGAATCTGCTCTTAGTTTATCAGATCACTCAGAAAGGTAAAAAAGTTGAATTTACATCATATTCATTTTCAATAATTGTCATGTGTGGCAATTCTATTATTGCAATTGGTGAGGTGGATCACAAGTCAAAGTTGTATAAATTCACTAAGTTTTTTGATGATGACTCATATTTTCTACTTACACATAAGGAGATTACTTTGCATGCACCTCCAGTGCAACACGCAGATACTCGTATGCTTCCATTAGTTTCAAACATCAGAGATGATTCCATACACTCGGATTATGTACATCGAAATAAGCAGGTAGTACATCCAGATAAGAAGCCAGCATCGAAGCTTTCGCAGATGCCCAAGAGGGAACAATTCACACTTCAAGAAGCAAAAGTGTTCTTTCATGGAATCCATTAGATTCGAAGGACTCAATCTCATCACGAGGAGCCTTTTCATGTACCTTCATCTTCTGAACCTATGATGCCCATGCATTTCTATATGGTTCAATCTTCTGATCCACAACTCTACAGTGAGGTTGTGGGCAATCCATTATGGTAATCAGCCATGCAGAAGGAGTATGACTCACTCCTAAAGAATCGGAATTGGGATATGGTTCCACTTCCACCAGAAATGAATATTTTCAGGTGCAGATGGGTCCACAGGATCAAGAGGTACAAGGCCCAAAAGGTTTTCAAAGTACTTCATCAGATCCATAAAGATTTCTACATCTTCAAGGATAATTTCAGTGAGCAGAAGTTTCAGACTTTAAGGGATCGTCTTGGAGTGAAGAACATAGTTGCCTAGCAACTGCCTTTTTCTTCTTTTGATGCATTGTATTTTGAGGGGGGGGTTTATTCCCACGGGGTTTTCTCTCTTTCCTCATTTGTATTCAGTGTTCATTAGTTTCATTGTACATGAGTACCTAACATTTCCTAGTTGTCGGGACTCATTTTTACTCCATAGTGATGTTCAAGGGGTGTTGGAGAAATTTTTAATTTTCGGCACACTAGTACAGTGGAGTTAACTGACAAGTTCTATTTTAGACTTTCTATTTTAGATCATCATTATTATGTTATTATGCATGCATGCATTATGCTATTATGGAATGTTATGTACTATATATGAGTGTATTCCACTCATTAATTGTATCATATTGATCATCATTATATCAATCATTCGATCATTGATCATCTCATTGAAGTAGTGTGAATATATTTTCTCATTCTTCCATATTGAATCTCTCTTCCTTTCTTGATATGCTTTGTTTGTACGTGTTTTAGCTAGATCTGTTGTGCAGGTTTCGATGAAACAATAACAGTCTTGTTTCGGGCTGGTACACTTCATCTTCTACACTTGCTTCATCCCTTTGAGACATAAACTTTGTGATTTCTTTGACTTAAGTGACCAGTGAGAGGGGGGTTAATCTTTACATATTTGCTTCATTTCACCAACCCTTTAGGTCACTAGGGACGTCTCCCTTGGGGTAGTTTTATTTTACTCCTAAACAGAAAGGGGTTTCATGTTAAGGTGACAGTGACAGGTCACCCCCTTGTTACGCTAATATTGTTTCACTTGCCTTGGGATTTGGGAAAGTATGGATTGTGTGATAATAGGGCCCCTTAAGGAAATATAATAACAGTATAAAAAATAGCAACAATACATACTACCTTATAGGTCATGGAAAGCACCATCACTTTTGGAGATTACCTCTCCATCACAAAATTCCTCAATAATTAATTTATTTATGTTCATCATTAAAGCATCCTTAGACAAATATTGTGCAATAAAGTTGTGTTCTCTGTAGATATGTCTATAACTGATCTGGCTAAAGATAGTTGAGATTGATTTCAATCGTTGACTAAGTTGAGCAAGAGCTAGGTTTTTGAGATGAGTTTCCTCCTTCATCCAATCAAGAACCATCTTATAATCACCGAGGACTTGCAACTCGTGCACACTCTGATTTACAACACATTTGAGAATCCTATATAAGGTGTTTAGCTCACTTTGATTGTTCGTTCCCACACCCAAAGAATCTTTTCCAGTAATATAATGGAAATCTAAAATACAGAGAATAAAACCAAAACCATAGTTTCTATCCAGTTCTTGACAAGCCCCATCGAAATACCCTGAGGAAATATGCTTTTTTATGTCCACACATCAAATCTCCTAAGATTTTTTTAATTTTGAACAACCCTTATAGTGTGACAGCATGCCCAAAACTTGTTGGCAAACCTGAGAAGGGGGAAGTCATTTGTCATTGAAAATGCAGGAGTTTTGAGATAACCAAATACCCCAAACTACTAGGGGTGGGAGGATCTCGATCTCCTTCATCAAGGGATAGGTAAAGAAAACACGAAAACAATATTACAAAATAGGTTTTTTGCATAAGGGGGGCATTCCCTACTGATTTTGGATTTCCAGCCAAAGATGAGGAGAAAAAGAACATTCCAGGAAAATATGAATATTGGTTTCTATAGATCATTTGCAAAGATAGCAAAAACCCGGCCCTTGCTTTCCTCTAGTTTGCATTTTGTCCTAAGTTAAAATCCATTCTTTGAGGACAAGCCAGAAAATTATAAAATAAAAATAAAAAAATACTCTTTCGTGGTCCTCAAATTTTCCATAATTTCCTGTACCACCAGAGCTGGTCATTTTCATCCGCATTCATCATAGCTTGATACCCAACTTTCGTCGAATACAAACCTTCAGACTTGTTAAACATCTAGACCAACTCATCCTCAACCTCTATGAGGTGAATATGCGCCTTCCTCAATTCATAAAAGAATAATTCCCAAGAACGACACCATTGTGCATTTAATACCAATCTCTCCATTGAGAACTAGCCTCGATTCCATAAGGTCGAACTAGTTGGGTCACTCAATTAATTGAGTGTGAAATGGTGAATCTCTCTTAGATGAGTTACAAGATCCTCCAGCAAAAAAATTATATTTCCACACCCCACAATAGTGTCCATCCCAACTTGCACCTGAGAGCCCGATCCAACCTTCCAGGCCAAGAAAATACCTATAACAGGAAATGCTTATCTGATGGATCACCATTGATTAGAAGCATTAAGGGAAGAATTGTTTTTCTTGTGAATCTAGTCTAAAATTGAATCAGGTGCTATGTATTTATCAACCAAAATTTGTCTCCAGAGACTGTCTAGGGACAGGAAGACCCACAAATATTTTACTTCCAATGCTCGACCAAAAACAAAGATATCCTTTAATCCCCAGCCTCCAAGCTTCTTAGGCTTGGACAAAACCTTCCAACTTACCAAAGGTGAGCCCAAGTATTCGATGTTTCTCTTCCATAAGTAATTGAAGAAAAGTTTTCAAATACCATTGAGAATACTTTTTGGGATTTTGAACAAAATATGCCAATACTTGGGAATGGCTTCGATTACAAACTTGATAAGTACCCAACAACCCCCTCAAAATATCCACCTATTACACCATAAATTGATCTGCCTCTCAATAATGGTCAGCAACCATTTCCAATCAGATATACCATTGTTATTAGGATTTAACACATATCCAAGGTACTTAATACCATCCTCCAACTCATGGGATGGAAAGTTGAACAAGTTGGTGATCAAGTGTCAATTGTCGTCCTCTATATCTGAAAAAAAGATAGTTGATTGTGTTATGTTTATGACCATACATGTAGCAGCGCAAAACAACTCCAATATGTCCTTTAGGAATCTACCATCGGATTCCACGCAAAGGAAAAAAATAAGGACGTCATCCCCAAATAGTAAATGGGAGAGACGTTCATGTCTCCCAACTTTTAAACCCTGGAAATGATGTACTTGTTTGGTCTCCGTTAGCATACGACTAAGACCATCTATAACTAAGATGAATAGGTATGGTGATAAAGGGAAACCCTGTCGCAACCCTCGATATGGTTTGAAGAAAGGAGAACCTAGACCATTTATAAGAACAACAAAGGAAACTAATGTCACGTAGGACATAATCCATTTGACCAAATTAAGTTCAAAACCAATATATAGGAGAAGAAGCCTGAGATAGAGCTAAGAAACTCTATCATAATCTTTTGAAAGGTCAATTTTATAGACCAAGACCGAACGCTTATGAGATTCAATTGTGTGTAGACCTTCTTGTGCCGACCCAATGGCTTCATGGATGAGCTGGCATTAAGAAACCAAACTGCTATTGTGGTATGATAGTAGAGAGTATCATTTTGAGCCGAAAAACAACAATATTATCCATGATTTTGTACAAGAAATTGCATAGAGAAATAGGCCTAAAATCATTGAAGGTTGTTGGACAATCAACCTTTGGAATAACAGCGATAAAAGATGATTTAATGTTATTCAAACATTTACCAAAAATGTGAATCTCTTCCAATACCTGAAGCGGATCAACCCCAATGATATCAAATAAATATTTAAAAAATATTATTCGTTATCCATCCAGCCACAAGCTTTATCTTTTCTAAAGTTGGAGATTATCACCTGCAAATCCTCTCTAGTAATCTCATGAAACAAGTCTCGATTGTCATCTTCTTGAATGAGATGCATCAAATAAGTGATGAGCTTTAAACTTTATGCCATATTAACCTAGGTCGGTTCCTTGAACAAATTATTAAAATGTTTCACACCCAGAGGAGTCAGTTCCCAGAAATTGTGGGCCTTATTACCTTCTAAATATTGCAACTCCTATATTGTATTATAGCTCCTCCTATAATTTGAAAAATTTTGGAAAAAAATTTGTGTTTTGATCCCCTGCAGCGATCTAGAGGGATCGACTTTTTAACCTCCAAACCTTTTCTTTTTCCAACAAAAGCTTATACCTCTGGGTTTCCAATGACCAACAATCGCCCATTACTTCTTGAGTCTTGTGTCCCCCTGTATCAAGCCATAAGGGATTTCAAGGTTGGACTCAATGGATTGAAGCTCATAGTCAATAACCTTCCTCCATTCCCCATCCCATGAGGAAACCTTCGATTTTAGCATACTAAGAGCAAAGACAAAGTGGAAGCTAGTTGATGCATTTAAATATGCCTAAAAGTGAGTCCATTTATCTCAAACAAGATTTCTAAACTCCTCCACCTCGAGCAAAGAAGGATTATATTTGAAAGGGGTTCTAGGTTTCCCAATAGGATGATCCAGTTCTAATAAGATTTGTAAATGGTCTGAATATCGCACTTTCAACCTACGATCAAAAAATATCAATATGTGGGAGAAGGTTGTGATGGACTAGGAATTGGTCTAGTATATTTGTGACCCCTTCATTCACACTATGGTTATTACTCTAGGTCGAGCTCAAATTGACTAGTTCAACATCAACTAACCCCACCAATTCAAACTTGTTAATGAAAAAATTGCTAAATTGTCTTCACAGGAAGAATTCCCCCAAATATCCTCCTTGTTCACCATAAGGTTTAGATCCCACCGATTATGAGGTTATCAAATTGAAGACAAGTTAGACCAAAGAGCCAGTTCCAAAAAGTTTTCTTACCCTTGAAAGGTCCATAAAGGTTGAGAAAGGATAAGGATCGATCCTCTTTTCAATATAATTGTGTGAACAAACCTGAGGAAATAGAGAAGCACTTAGTAAGGGAACAATTGGATGAGAAACCTGTAAATAATCCCCTCGAGAACCCATCAAAGTCCACTCCATAGAAATTCCATCCCATGAACACTTTAACCAAATCAAATATTATGGGTGCACAAAGTCCCATGGTTTATTGAATAAACACTATGTATAGTTGATCCAATTCCACCAAGCGCTTCAAAGAGAGTTTTTTGGCCCTCCCTCCAAGGCCTTTCATATTTTTTGATAGGATTCTTGTGGAGAGGTCGCAAACGGGGTTCATCTTGCTCTAAGGACCCCTGAGATAAGGCGTTGTCTACCCCGTGAGACCTCCCAAGCATTCTTCAATGCATACTTACGCCCCATTTTAGATTGGTCAAGTTCCTTTTGGACATATAAACCTAGTCCACCCAAGGGCTGTGAACCTTTTGCAAGAATACACAGACACAAAAAATGTGGGTCCCAACAAGAGGAAGTAGATGAGGAACCGAGTTTTTGGGCTTCCCGAGTTATGCAAAAGAATGGAATCAGAATACTTTGATAGATCAACATCTAGAGATACATCTTCTCAAACGCCTAGGAATACTAGTAGTCAAAACCCTCCCCGGAGAAATACCACGGCCTGACCCTTCCCCTGGTGATGCACTCTTGTAACTAATAGCTCAGATTGGATATTTGAAAGGAGTAAAGCTTACCCATATTCTCCTTTTTTGCGCACTCTCAAATCAAAGGGATTCGAGCTTACTCCATTAGGAAGGAAGGAAGTCGAAGTCATCGTAGAACAATTCCCCCAGGGGGATAATTTCTAGCTTACGCAGTGACTATGTCTCCATCGGAACTACAATTTCCCCCACCATATTATTTTTCTGAGGATCCATCTTCTTTGACACAAAATCCTTTTGATTGTGTTCTTCTTCTCTTGTCTTCAATGAAATTGGAGATGCTTGTTGATCTCTTTTCTTGTTAAGGAGCAAACTCATAGGGTATTCTTATGGAAATCCAAAGATACCCTCTTCATTTTTAAAGAGGTGGTTCTCCTTATTTCTCACTTAGATAATAATTATGTCACTCATGGATAGATGATTTTATCATTCACACACTTAATACCTGAGAGTGGAACAAGCAAAGCACAAATTCAAAAGACAAAAATTTAAATCATGAAGAAAGAACAATCGTTTCTACTATTATACGACTTCTAATATCATGGAAAGATATAGAGACATTTCTGAAGCAAGAAAACACAACAAAGAGTAGAAAAAATGGTCCTTTTTCATAGAACTTTAAATGATTTAGCAACATTCATAGCATAGGGAAGTAACGAAAACTCATTATCAATATTTCATGCTTAAATAAAAGTTTGAAACCACAAAATTTTTGAATCCTCGAGATAGTCTCTATGGGATTTCAAAAAACAAGTACAAATTGATTGTTCAATATCAAATAAAATGTGTGCAACAAACCAGCACTACACAATATTCATGATATTTAAACAAGAAATTAAAAATGCATCCGTCCTAGTAGGTTGGGATGGGGCTCTCGTGGACCATTTATTAAGCAGAGGCAACCTGGAAAACAAAAAAGGGGTAGTCAGAATTCAGTCTTGCAAACACCAATACTCAAATGACAAGATTGGATTAGTTGCAAACTAAGAAGGAATAAAAGCAAGGGTAATGCTTCATACAAAGCTTGTACTCACAAAAATGGAAGCAGAGAAGGGTGCTTCTGGATTTTTTGTCATTCTTTAAATAAGAGGGAGCATCTCGAGTGAAATCGTCCTAATAATTTCTTTGATCTTCAATATAACGGTGGATTAACAATTTCTTTTAACGCACCATTCATCCATTCTTGGATATATTCATGTAATAGTGTTATAGTTATGTCTTGTTTTACCTTAAGTCTGAACAACTCGTCCTCAATGTTCTTCGACGTGTCCTACTGTTGTTGCACTATGGATGATTGATCTTCATTCTTGTTCAAAAAATTGACCAGCCATCGTCGAAACTCTTTTTCTTAAAAGTTTGCAAGGTCATCAAATTTCATTCCCCATGCGACCTCAGTACACCCAATTCTTTTTCCACCTAATATTTATTTAACAACATCGAGTCCTTTATCAAGAGGGGACCTTCTAGTTCCTTTATAATATCAAGAAATTTTAAAAACAACACACTCTTGTTTTCCATCAAAGAATCACAGGTGGCACTCAATTTCCGAAGAGTGTCTATTATCCCAAGCCATCTGGCCTGTATTTTCTTCAACCTACTTTTAGAAGGAAGGTCATGATTCCGCCTTAAATATTCGTCCATGTTGGATATTCTATCCACAAATGTGCTTACTACATTCTTGTAGTGTGTAGAAATGTTCATCATTTTGCAAATCCTCTTGTATATATTCACTGAGGGTGTGAATCTTTCCATCTATGACACTAGTGTCGATGATGATTTCCCAAGCTTCCCGCATAATGCCAAGTCTTTTATCAATATTTTCAACTATATATCTCCTAATACCAACGAGCGATTTTGCGGCTTTAGTGACTTTAGATCTTGATCCAACTATTTCTTCAGCGACCTCCTTAGGAACCATCTTAGCTAATGGTTCTGCAAATAATGGCTTTTGGCTAAGGGCATCTTCGAGTTTTCTTACCCTCTTTTTCAATCTCTCATTCTTTATTTCTTGATATGTTATCAGGTGAGCTAGAGCCACGTTGGTATCCTGATGGAACTTGAGAACCCCTGAAGGTTTCAAGCCTGTAAATCCAATTTCAAAGCTCCATTTTCCCGTCACCTTTTTATCCTTCATATTAACTCTTTCGATAAGGAGCTTCTCTGACTTTTTTTTGTACTTGGTGTGATGAAGAGTGATAGATTCTTCCTCAAAAATAGTTGGACCCTCACGAGCCAACTCATATGTTATCAACTTGCTCTCTGATAGTTGTACTGCAACCTATGTGGGCATGTTACTGACTTCATCAATTTCCATGTTAGTCCTGTTCAATTCTACACTGACGGGGTCTGGAGTAACACCTTCATCCAGGTTCCTTTTTCTTTTGGGGATAGGGGTAATTCTGTGTCTTGCCTCCAATTGGTATCACAACAGGTCCCACCATCTCCATCACACGCACATCCCTAATTGTTTTCTTCTCCTCCCACACTAATCTCTTGATCCTTGTGGCCTAAAGAGTGATCTTATGGGGGTGATGTTCTATGCCACCTTAGGCGTTGGTTGTGGATTTTCCCCTTTGCCTATGTTGTGGTTGTGTGTTTCCTTCCAGGGTAGATACCTTCATGACACCAATGTTTGAACTTACCATGGTATGTGCATCTTCATAAGTTGTTTCTTCTTTTTGGTAATAATTTTGCTTGGGGTAGTTGTCACCTTAGCCTCAACATGTGAGTCTTCATTGTTGTCGCCCCCTTCTGAAATTTAGTGCACCTTATTGAAGATCGACGCATAACCGGTTGATACCATATGGGCTGCAAAAATACCTTCCGAGTCAAAGCCATTGATGGCTTCTACTTCTTTCATATCAAAGGATTCGAAAAATCTCGCCATTTATGTGAGACTTAAGGAACATTGAATGAAATACCAACAATTTTAAATGGAATGGGAATAAATTGCCACTTTCTCTTCTTATCAAAGAAGAAGGACCATGTGTTGTATTGTCTGCACAACTCTAACACCAAAAATCCATCACACACGAACCTTGGAAGAAAAAAGGGGTTTCCCTTTGAAGCCAAAAATCCTTATGTATGTGAATTGTTCTTCAAACACACACACTCCTTTCTCCTTCAAAAAATCCAAGGTTGCTTATGTAACCCTGGTCGGTTCAGTGCCTGTGAGCATGATTCTACATTGCTTGACGAAGGAATCTTGGATTTGGTAAAAATAAGACGGTGCCTTGTGTTTCCATAGTGTAGGATACCAAAATTGAGTGAGGTCTTCTTCAAAATTTGCATTGCCCCTTGGGGGCAGCCCTCGAATGTATTATAGTAAGAAAGAGAGAGAACCAAATAAGAGGTCATGTAGAACCTCTTAGTCTAAATAAAACTAAAAAATTGATGGGAGATCTCATTCGAGATTACTTGAGCATAATCAAATATAGTGCCTATCTTTACTGAGTAATGGAGTATAGCATGGACATACCTGGGGACATACATTGTTGAGTCTTGACCCACCAATCGTGCTAAAATCCAAGTGAATTCTTTAAATGACTGAGCCAACATGCATGTGTTTATTTCATTGACATTTGAGCATCCGACCAAGGGATGAACAAGGAATTCCTTCAGTAAACCCATGCCTCCACCTTGAGCATCCAAAAAGGAATCTGCTTCAATAAGCTCTAGGACTCTGTCTGGTGTCGAAAGATGTAGGATCCTTATGAACATATTTGGTGTTAAAGGGATAGGAGTTCTTCTGCTTTCCTTAACCTCAATGAGTTGATGCTTTGAATCAAATCTCTTAGCGCACCAAGTGACCAATTCTCTGAAATCGAATGCTTGAGGCACACATCTGACTTTTAATATCCTTGATGTCCAAAAATATTTCATGAGCTTGTCTTCTTGAGACAATTCAAAATACCACTCATACGCTATAGACCACTGAAAATCCTTAGTGTCACGAGCCAATGAATTTACTATGTCTCCACAAAATGGTTATTTCTTCCTCTTATTCGTCATATTTTTCCATTTAAATTCAATGCACATGGGTAAGTGTGAGGACTACATGTATAAATTTGATTTCTTGTTTGATATGTACCCCTTAATCACACATTAGGTCCAATTTACTATTCAAATTTTCCCCTTCATATGTTTGGTGCATGTTGCTCATTAAATGGTAATTGTCATTT
>JZKD02S1062315.1:180328-190826 GCA_000966675.3 Picea glauca | reverse complement strand
AAGCTGGGAGCGATTATTGTAAAACTTCACAGGAAAAGGGCCGAATACAAAAGCCAGATGGAAAAACAATCTGTCCCATAGGCTATTTTTAGCCTCGCGGACGTTAAAAATACTTCTTTCTTTCTTCTTCTGTATAATTTCGAAATCCAAAAAGAAGAAGTTAGATGTGAAATGGTTCTTATGATCAATGAGGGAGGAGTTTTTCACAATTTTTCTCTGTTTGATCGTGGGATATTTAGCCAATCGACCCTTTTTAAACTTTTGCTTCTCTCTACTCTGTTTAGTAATTGCCTCTATGTTTCTCCATAAAAGCACCAGTGTGCCACTTGCAGAGAAGGAAACGTGACGACCAGGCCTCACACGTGTAGGAAACACCTCAAATCTAGTCAGAGGAAATAATATATATATTAAAAAAATATTATTTTAGAAAATCAATTGTTATAATTTTTAATAATCACATTATAATAATGTTTGACATCTCTTTTTTTCCATATTTCCAAAAAAAGTTTAATTTTAAATGTATATTTTAATATAAATTTATAATTTAATTTTTCTTTTTTGTTTTTATTAAAAACAATTCCAAATAAAGTTTAATTTTAAATGTATATTTTAATATAAATTTATAATTTAATTTTTCTTTTTTCTTTTTATTAAAAACAATTCCAAATAAAGTTTAATTTTAAATGTATATTTTAATATAAATTTATAATTTAATTTTTCCATTTTGTATTTTATTATATATATATATATATATGGGGTTAAGATTGTATATTATATTATATGTTCAAATAACATGATTTTTTTTAAATTTTAGATTTTTAATCCAAGACATAAGTGAAACAAATGGTAGCTACTTTTCTTTTAGATCTATTTCGACAAATAAGATAGAAGAGAAATGGATGTCACACATTTTTACGATGGTTGTCCTCACTGCTCCAATCTTTTGATCTTGATATCTAAGCTCCTAGGCGCAAGAAAAGATCTTCAAAAGAACAAGACGAGATCCCTTTCTTCTACACTATAATGTTAAGTAAATATAGATCTATCTACAATGATTTTCACAACAACAGACATGTAAATACTTGAACACTAATCATGAAAGGAATAGGTTGAGTTATCTATTAATGGAAAACAATAATGAAGCATTTACAATTAAAGTTGATGTTGCAACAACTCCTCCAAGATCTTTGTTCTAGCTCCTTGTATCTCACACGATCATAAATATGACGTTCTTCAATTCTCTCCCCTTTCACTCAAACACAACCCTCATTATATAGTAGTTTGAGGCATAGCAACTTTGAGATATCTTGGGAAAATGGTGGGCATTTGGTGCCTAGGATGGAGCAAAGAGATATGGCTCGAGTCCTTGACCTGAACAAACTAAGATCTCCCCAAATATTACCCTTAGAAAAAGGTGGGAAAGTTGCAACTTCTTCATCGCTCCCTTAACACTGAGTACATGGCGACTATTGCTCCCCAAGACACTCTAGGGAGGAGATAATTCATATTTCATCACTCCTTGTGTATGGGAAAGGGGGTGATGATCCTAAAATAGGGCCAAAACCTTAAGGAAAAAGATGTTATTCCAACCTTCAAATGATATATTTCTCTTCCAACTTGTCTAGGGAATATGACAAGTACTCCCACATGGTCATGAATTTGTGACACTTAGTGCATGTGACACTTAGTAAGGTGCATACGACAATTGATAAAGTGCATGTGACACTTAGTAAGGTGCATACAACACTTGATAAGGTGCATACAACACTTACAACACTTAGTAGAATGTAATACATAAGTGATACATAAGTGCAACACTTAGTAGAATGCGATGCATAAGTGCGACACTTAGTAGTGTGAGATTTTGGTGTGTAACAATAGTGGTAACTAACACGTGGGTTGGGTCACAATTGTAACTTGTACACAATGCTCAAGCAACTAGAATGACATGGTGTACTTTTTTGTACTCATCATTGTAATAGTTGCAATAACAATTTTTTTGTAAGATTGTTTCAAAAAGTCTCTAATCTAAAGTGATGGTTGCATACTTCATATTGTAGTTTTTATTTTATTTTATAAATTATGGGGATTGATAATTTGTTTGAGTGATCTAGATTAAATTTGGGGTCAAATCAATTGGCTGCCACTATAACTCAAGAGTATATCCAACATCGTGCAAGTCAAATATTTCAATAAATTGTGACTTAGCAAAGGTTAAGGTGTCCCAAGGCACATTGAAGTAGACCTCTATCTAGGGGGCGTCTACCCTTCTTGCCTTATCACAAGGGACCAGATTCTCATCCAACATCTGAACCCAGGTTGAGAAAGTGCAAAATCTACCTCCCAACCATCTTGTCAAACTCTCTTGTAATATCAATCATCCATACAAATGAAAGATCATCGAATTTTTTTTCTTTGTTTTTAAAAATTTATGAAATATAAAAAAAAAACCTAATTATTAATAATTTTTTTTGGGAATTTTTTTATAATATGTAATTTTATTTGAAACAAAACCTTATTTAAATATTTATAAAACTTTATTTGAATATTTTATTTAAATTTTTTTAGGAGTACAACGTAAGCAATCACCTTAATTATCAATTATTTTTTATTTTTTAAATAAAAATTATACTAAGGTGCGTTGCGTTTATTTTTCTAATTTAAAACAAAAATTTGTATGGCATTGTTTATTTACGTCACATACTTTTTTATGATATTAAATTACACCATTTGTATTTCTTCATATAAATGCTTTAACAATAATTTATTTTGTTAGAGAAATAAGTATTTTAACATGAAAAGAAAAATTCATTAAATTACACCATTTGTATTTCTTCATATCATTCTAATTTATTTTGTTAAATAAATAAGTATTTTATTTTTTAACAGAAACTGGCGAAATTTTTTATTAACTATGTGGAAGAATCCACTGGTTTTAGAAAAAAGAGGTTTGTACAAACCGTTGAGTTTTCCCTCTTAAAGAGAGGCTTTTACAAAAGTGGAGATTTAAATTGTAGCAGATTTTAGAGCATCCCCCATGCTTTTCAAAAATTCTGAAAGTCGAATTCCCCGGGTAGCTCCGGAAAAAGATGCCATTGATATATATTATTCGACAAAACATAGAGATTCTGGATTTTTAATTACCCTTTTCTGTTTTGATATGCTGCATGTCCTCCATGTTTTCTGGGTGTGGCTCGTTCAGATCCAGGATTTGGTTGATCGAATTTGAATGAGCATGCCTTGAATTCCCCTGCTGCTCCTCCGGATTGCTTGGAGGGGCCTATGTGCCTTCTAGCTGTTCAAGTCTTCGTTGTAACATCTCTAGCTTAAGGTGATTTTCCTCAATCTGACTGCGTTGGGCGTCACTTTCGTCCTTCGTTTTTCCAATCAGGAATCTGTGTTGGGCTAGTGTTTCCAGTTCAAAAGCTCGGTTGGCAGTCGTTGTGTCTAGTTGAACTCTGATGCTGCTACATCCACCACAATCCTCTTCCAAATCTTCCCCTGCCCATATTCCTGAGTCCTCCAGAGCCTCATTTACATGGTGCATTGTTTCGAGCGCTAGCGAGTAGTTGGTCCTGACAATTGCTTGGTTTTTCTGCAGGTGGATGAGGGAATTCCGTGAATGGGGTGGAGTGGTGTTGGCTTGTAGAAGGGAAATCACAAAGGGAGGCCTACGAAGAGGGGGTGAACACAGAGGCCTAAGAACGACGCTGCACCTGGGAGGACTCGAGAATTCCGAGGGGGACGAGAAGGGGATTCTGTGAGTCCTTGGAGAGGCCAAATTCTAGACTGTAGAGAGGAGGGGTCCAGAATCCTGGGCGCCGTAAGAAGAGGTTAAGGACTAGAATTCTGAGAGGAAGGGAGGCTCCAAGAGGCACAGAGCAAGGTCCATGAATGACATGGGGGTGGCGAGTAGAGGATAAAAAGAACCTGGATCGGGGGTGAAGAGGAGGGGAAATACCATAAAATCCAAATTATGGGTAAGGCGACATCATGAATTCCCCTGGGGCTAGTAATGAATAGGGCATACTTACCTGTGCGCTCATGGGAGACTTCATGCTGCATGTTCCATTAGATGCCATGAACTTAGTACTGGAGGTGCGTCTGACGTCAGGGGAACGAATTTGCTGTGCGTGTTGGATTTCTCGTACATCTTCCGCCATCCTTTGAAGCTTGGTGACAGGATCTCCCACTCGATCAGGAATGTTGTCTGTCTTACCACCTCGTGAAATGATGGCGTTGGAAATATCCTTAGCCACTGATTTGCCTCGGACATGGTGTCTCATTTGATTTTCATGCCACCTGGTCATCCCGGGGTATCCCCGCTCCATGTTTATGTCGACGAGCTTCGACCTTGTGCTGTTGGCATTGCTCGTTCTCTTTTTTGAGGGGTTCACTCTCAACTTTGCGAGGTTCCCTCCCCCACGATTGTCGCTTTGAGGGGTGCAGTCTCTTTTTTTGCGCATGTGCCCTTGGTTTCTAGTTGGAGCCGCCGCGTGATGCCTCCTTGTGTCGACCCCTATGAAATCATGGTTGTTCATCATTAGTACAAGGGGGATAAGTTTGACATTCCATCTATACTAAGGGCACCTGTCATTTCCCCTATTGTTGCGTTTTCCATTTTGTCTGCTTCAGAATTATTTTCTCTCATAATGTGATAGAAGGTTGTCTTAATGTCCTGGGAATCTATCTTTATTCTGTCAAGGACTTGCTTTAGGCTTGGATCTCTGGGGTTTGTTCCATGAATCATCATTCCTATTATGTTTTTGGAGTCTCCAAGAACTATGAGCTCTCGAATTTTCAGAGTCTGGGATAGTTGTATGCCTTTTAGAAGGGCGTAGGCCTCAACTCTATTGTTAGTATCCTTCTTGATGTTCCAGTGGTAGATTAAGGCTTTTTTTTCCCTCCAGGTTTGAAAATAACCCCCCCCGCGCGCTTGCCTCCCCTTAGAGAAATAAGTATTTTAACAAGAAAAGAAAATTATAATTTCCGAAACATGATTTTTCGTTAAATATTTTGAAAAGTCGAGAGATATTTGATTTTTTTAATAATTTTAATTATTATTTAAACATAAATATGTAATGATTTTATTAGAAATAGGTTACACTCAAGTTTGAATATAAAAATGATACCATCTCTTAACAGAAACCAATATAACCATCGAGCTATATATTTATTAAGTACATACAAGTTTAAATCATTCTTCATAGAGGATTTCAAAAAGTTTATATTAGTAGAGACTTTCAAAAATACATCTAATATCAATATTGTTTTACATGACATATAAAATACTAATGAAAAACATGTTTATTAAGTGCCTCATCTTGATCGATAGAAGTGGGTTGTAATTCCTGATTGCCCATGTCCATGTCTTTAACCATTTGGTGAATTATTTTGTCTTCTTTGGGGTCATCAGGGATATAATTCATTGACATTATAAAGTTTGAGGCTGATGAGTGGATGAGTGGAAACCCTTATTGAAGTTAAATAACATATTCCTTAACATTGAACATTCAATTTCCAGAACCTAGACTTCCTTTTTTGTTGCACAAGGGTGTCCATAACCACTACATTTTGGGAAATGCATTTATGCTCATTCTTTTGAGGCATTGTTGTCACTAAGAATATGAACATCTTGTAACTGTTGATGAAATTTTCATGCTTACACAAAACTCTATGCATTTCCTACATTTCCTTGTAATCCATATCCCCAATCTCCTACAGAGGATTGAATAAAGAATACAAATATACACCCAAAGAAATGATTTCAAAAGGACGAGACAAGCCTTTCCAAACAATAGACACAAAAAACACCCAACATGTTGAAATTCCATCCCAAGAGGGAAAATACACAACAAACACAAAATAACATAACACACATAGGAAAAAAATAAACTTAGAGTGGTCATTGACAACTAGTGTAGGTGTCTCTCCTTGATGTCATTCAAAACATGGAGATTGAAATTCAAAACATCCCCCAACAAGAATCTAACCAGAATCAAATGGAAGAGAAGCCCCAGACGCCTAATTACAATGCTAAGAACTAGGAGCAAGAAGGCTAAACAAACAAAACTCCAATCAAGAATCGACACAGAGTGTCAGACCAAGATATAAACCACCAGAGACTAATCTAAAACCACTTTAAAAATTCTAGAGAATGAAAACAAAGCTATAATGGAAAGTCTTACCGAAATATCCAAAAAAACTAGAACCAAATTCCACCAACTCTCCTTGCCCGAGGTCACACTTGGCCCCTAAGCCATAATCCCACCTTTCCCTTGCATAAAATCTCCCCAAGCTTCAAATATCTGACAATGCATTAAGGATCCTGGCATGTGTGGGGATGTCATAAGGTTGATGCACATTACATCCCATTTCTATCTAGTTATACTACATCAAATTTGTTGAGTTGACATATGTGGTTTAATGAGCTTGTAACATGGCACCATGCATGAGTTGACATTAATTGTGAACCTAGGGGATATCTTGGTAAAATAATCCTCCATTTTTATTTAAAATTTCCTCATTCAATCTTAAGGCCCTATTCGTGAGGGTATCTGCTTATCAATATAGTGTCCTCAGGGTTTGGAAAAAATTAACATCCTTAAACCAAAGTGTCCATTTTTATTCTAGCAATGGGGTAGGCTAGCTTATTGTTAGATAATATTTTTTTGTTGTTCATAATAATTATAATTGTGGTCAAATCTCCAATAACTATCAAAGTCTTCACATTGGTCACATTTATAGATAGAAGTCATGTTGATGTTTGAATCTGTTAAGACCAAAACAACAACCTCACAATGATATTAATCCCCTTGCGTTTTTATAAAGGTGGTACTCCTATTTGGCTAAATGATATATCTTGAATATCTTGGATTAGGAAGAATGCTTAGACAACAAACTCCAAATATTTATTTCTTTAATTTATACATGGAATGGTTCTTTAACAACCTGATCTGAGCTTTATGTGAAACAACAAGTCTTTTAAAAATACAAAGATTGAAAGCATGCTTCAACATCAAAATATATTTGTGATCAACATCATATATACAACCTTCTAGATCATATACAAATAAATGATACATCCATATCTTCTCAAAAGAATTAGGAGAGAATAGTTTTGATCATCTGAAAAAAAATTAAAAGAGTATTGCAGTTAAAACAAAAGAGAATTTGAGAAGCATACTTCAAACAACTTACACTTAGAAATCCCAAGATTTGAAACATCATTGAAGTCATGCTCCGAAGTAACTCTTTGTGGAGTTTTATTCATGAAATATATTCAACAACACACATAATCTCTCACATTCATATACATGGTTGTGAATACTCCATGATCATATAAGAAAAGTGTTTTGAAGAGTACAAGAGGAACATTCAAGAATCTCATTCTTGTGCTCAATTTAAAGATTCAAGCATAACGCTTTGAGAAAATGGTGTAGAAGAAGAAAACGAGTTGAGAAGATAGATATCTCTTTTTGTTGATCAGAGGATTCATTGCATATTGATGTTTGTACCTTATTATTTTGATCTTCTTCCCCCGCCCTTTTGATAATGAAACCCATTGATGAATCCCTTTCTTCTCTTTTTAAAATTTGCTCTTCTAACTCCTTGAGGAAGTTAAGGTTTTCTCTTATTGTTTTCTGTATGATTTTCTTATTGAAATATTCATTTTAATTAATGAGTTAATTCAGTCTCATTAATGAATTTATATCGTTGATATTAGTATCTTGAAGTTGACCCCTTTCCATCTTTAATAATTTTTTTTTAATAAACATTTATTTTTCAAACATTTAATTAATTTCCCTTTTAGAAAGGGGATTGTATTTTAATTTTATGGATGTGATAATCAACCTTTCAATCATGGAAACCAATTTATATGTTATCTTCATCATCTTATATTTCCAACGAGTCCTCTTGGGTGCGATTTCGTTCTCTGGATCTCAAGATATGACCTCGTGAAGTCAAGGTGTCAAACAAATTTATCGATAAGGCATAAAAATATGACTGACTATTTTTTTAATTTTTGAGAAAATTCTAGCAAATTTCAGCACTCAAGACCTGTCCCATCATCTTCTTCGTCGAAATACCTTTCCACCGAGGTAAATTTTGTGCAATTACGACTCCTAGATCTCAATATATGGCCTTTAGAAGATTAACACTCAACAATCATTGATCAACTTTGATGGGGCAATCAGGGCCCTTGGTTTCAAATTCGTTTTCTCTTTCATAAGAATTCAACCTTTTGGAAAAAATGCTTATCCCACATGTATTGGGATGTTGAAATATTTAGTGTATATAATAGTAAGTTTATTATACACTTAATGAGAAATATGAGAAGAGAAGACTACGAAGATTGATAATTCGACCTTCCTTGGGAAATTGATTAATAAAATAATATTTTAAATACCCAATCAACCTCCACCTCATGCCTAGTTAGCATGATGAGTCAACCATTCAAATGTTGCCATGTGTCTTCGTGTGGTAGGTCAATAATCTGCCACATGTCACCAACAAGAATATGCCACGTGTCTCCAATAATAATATGCCATGTGTCTGTCAGTGGTTAAGTGCCATGTGTCATCCCTCATAGGCTGCCATGTGTAATAGTCTCATTGATTGGGAATGAACTAGTAGATAAACGCCATGTGGAAGGATTTGATTTAGCCTCCACCTCATGCCTAGTTAGCATGATGAGTCAACCATTCAAATGTCGCCATGTGTGTTTGTGTTATAGGTCAATAATCTGCCACATGTCACCAACAAGAATATGCCATGTTTCTCCAATAATAATATGCCACATGTCTGTCAGTAGTTAAGTGCTATGTGTCATCCCTCGGGATGCCGTGTGTAATAGTCTCATTGATTGGAAATGAACTAGTAATTAAATACCATGTGGAAGGATTTGATTGGTTGATTGTATACTATATGAAACTTAAGGTAAAAATGGCTAAGGAAAAGAATAAGTGAATGTAAGATGAAGTCAAGTGAAGGGATATGAAACTTAAGGTAAAAATGGCTAAGGAAAGGAATAAGTGAATGTAAGATGAAGTAAAGTGAAGGGATAAGGAGGATGGTAGGTTGATGAGCGCCATGTGGAAGGATTTGATTGGTTGATCGTATACTATATGAAACTTAAGGTAAAAATGGCTAAGGAAAGGAATAAGTGAATGTAAGATGAAGAAAAGTGAAGGGATAAGGAGGATGGTAGGTTGATGAACACCATGTGGAAGGATTTGATTGGTTGATCATATACTATATGAAACTTAAGGTAAAAATGTCTAAGGAAAGGAATAAGTGAATGTAAGATAAGTAAAGTGAAGGGATAAGTAGGATGGTAGGTTGATGAGCACGACAGGTTTGCGAGGGTGAGGAAAATGAGGAGAGTGAGATCGTGAGTCTGCGAACCCGATGAACCCGTGGCAATTAAAAAAAAAAACTTTAAAAAATATCTAAGTGTTAAGAGGGGAATTGATCTAGATGGATATCGGTGGCCACCCACCTTTTCCAACTGGCTCAAATTTTTTTTCTGACATTTTTGACAATTTACTATTTTTAGCAGTTTTAACTTTCAGGGCCATTTTGAGGGCCTAAATGAATGTTTTTAGGTATCGAGCTCCTCAATGATAGTTGAAGGCATGATTGATCCCCCAAAATGAATCTCCTCGATGATACCTTTCCAACGAGCTATTACACGCCTAAAATGAATATCGTATGCAAAAGTTACGACCCCGAGAAGTTGATGTACTAACTTACCGAAACGGGGCCCACATGACTTTTGGCGCTTCATCTCCTAGGGTTAGGTTTTTGTATGTCTAGGGTTTTTTACATTCTTGCTTATTGTAAAAAGGTCTCCAGAGCCTCATTGTAACTTTCTTATTATTGTAACTTTCTTCTTGCGAATGCGCGCTGCCGTCACATCTCTTCTCAGAGATAAGTCGCCACTATTCCAGCAAGCTTGTTTCCGCTGCATTTTACAGTTTTAGCTTATTTCTTTATTGAATAGAAAACTAGTTTTACTGTATCTCTGTTATTTTGTGTTAAGAACTTGTTAATAATCTGTATTCATTTTGTTCTGCTCATAAAATCCGGATCAATGGTATCAGAGCGGTCTGCTCCTTGTCGTCTTAGTGCATGTCCCCAACGAGGTCAGAGTACAAAGAGTTGGGTATCGAGCTTGTTTCTCTTGAGGACATAAGCTCTCACACGTGCAAGCGACCTCCCATGGCAGGAGAAAATAAAGATGACAGGATAGGAGATCATTTCAAACTATTTATTGACGAATCCCTCACACAACAGAGGAACGAGATGATGGATAGTTTCACGCAAATCCTTCGACGACTACCAACAGGCGAGGCATCTTCTTCGAATGGAGGCGCCGCTCCCTTCAAGGTAAAAATAAACTTTGATATTCCTATATTTGAAGGTCAGATAGATGCAGATGCTGTAGACAAGTGGTTGAATCTACTAGAAGGGTATTTTTCTGTTCATAACTTTT
>JZKD02S1062315.1:118874-145905 GCA_000966675.3 Picea glauca | reverse complement strand
CGCAAGTTTTGAGATCTCACAAGAGAGTGAGTTGTGTTATTTTAAAATGAGGGAAAAACATCCTCAATATATATCAATCAATGACCTTTCAATTACAAAATAGGTCATTAAAACAGCCGACAAGGCTGACTACACAATTTACATTGTTTTTACATTAAATTCTAGATAAATGACATAAAATGAGCAAAAGGTGGGACGTCAAGCCCTTCTGAGGCAGGTGTTGGCCCTTTTTGGGCATATCCAGCATCCATAAGTCAGATGTTAGCCCTTCTAGGGCTCTTCCAAGCTGCCACACGTGCCAATAGCCTCAACACACTGCCACATGCTCAAGATAACGTCCTACTCTCCTAGGTGACGTCATGTCCATCAAAGGACAAACGTTCCATCTGAAGTGGGTGATCCCCCTTAGGTCGGGCTCAGCCAAAGTGGCCTGGGTGGAACGTCCTTCTTTCTTCATGTGCAAAGGCTCATCACAACGTTGTCCTGTCTCTGCCATCCCAACAACCATCTGATGGGCTCTTCAGCCCCATGGAGGTTCGAGCTAATCATCTCCCCATGTGTACCGGTCCACTGGTACCTATCCATCGGGCATGGTCCTGCACATCAAAAACTTCACCCTCCATGGGCTCATTAGTCCTTGGGATCATAGAAATTTCAATCATATCTCATCATTAAATTTATCAAATACATGCATAAACCCCTAGCATATCATCTAATAGCTCAAAGACATTACACTGACCTACTATACAAAGTTGAAGAAAGAGACAGAATAACCTATTGGGCCATCATCCACAAGAAGAAGAGAGTTTCCAAAGAAGATTATTCAAGCCATGTAACATGAAGTGATATGGTTTAAGGACGTCCAATCATAGTGAAGACTAGGGGGAGGTATTGTCCGTAGGTGCCTTTGTAGGAGGCGAGTTGTACCTATCATTGATGCAGTTTTTTCCGAGCCCCTTATTGCCTTTATTCTTTCCTTATTTATTACCTTTTCTTTCTTTTTACTTCAAGGTCTGACCAGTGGACACTGCCTTGGCATGGTGACCAGAGCTGACAGTGTTACCCACTAGTATTTTCGTAGAAATGATAAGGCTAGCTCGTGATGAGACCCCCTTTCCCTTGGCCATGCAACCAAAGGTCATTTCCCTGGCGTGGTAACCATATAATGGCAATGTCATACCGCTAAATACCTATGAACATAATGGGCCGGCTTGTGATGAGACCTCCCATCCTCTTGGTTAGGTCTTGTTTTATTATTTTTCTTTGGGTCCCTTCTGTTTCTTATCGAGAGGCCTTTTATTGCCTTCTCGGGGATCCTTGGGCGAGGCATCTCTAGGTTTTTTTCCCTATGGATTTTATCTTTTACCAGCTGCTTTTACCCCCTGGGCCTTTATCCCCTTCTTCCCATAGGACAAAGTGTAATCCCTCAAATAGGTCATCCTAATGCCCAGACTAGGGGAATGGGATGGATGCATGGGAAATAAGATGTAAAATGATTGTATGGTGGGAGCAGACGATGGCTCTTCAAACCCCCCTTGGTGGCTAACCAAAACCCATGGATACAAGATTTCTAGGGCATCCTGTGAATCCCCCCAACAATGGTCAAGTGGGTTAGTGTAAGATCCAAGAATTTGTCAGAAATGTAAGGAACCTGATGCATATATAAGAAAGTTATAATGATCAAACATGAGACATACCATGATACCTGGACCAATTACCTCATGGAGCAAGAGTCTTCTCTGATGCAAGTCCAAGCCGATGGTGATGGATGTTGCTGCTGCTGACAGGACAAATCTGGCGAAGAAGAAGAAGGATGGGCCCTCCAAGGCCATGCTCAGGTCAATCCTGCTCTCGGTACTCCATGTCTAGGACCTGTGGGCCTCGAGACATGATCTCCTAGTTATCCCTAGAAATCGGGGATAACAGGATCAATTCATGAATGTGTTAGGTTGTCATATTAACAAAGGAAAAGGTCATGTGTATGGGTGGAAAATATCTCCCCAACAAGTTGCATAAGTTTCATAGTTGCATAAAGTTGCATAAGTTGCATAGTTGCACATAGTTGTATAAGTTGCATAGTTGCACATAGTTGCATAAAGTTGCATAAGTTGCATAGTTGCATAAAGTTTCATAGTTGCATGTTGCATGCATGGAATGCATTGCATGCATGCATTTCATGCACATGTTGATTTAATTTTCATGCATTACCAAGTCAATGGTGAGTTGTAACTGAAGTCTCAAGTCAAGTCTCAAGCAAAAGTTAGGTTGAACATAAAATTCCTATGAATTAGAAACAAATAGTTGGATTATTGAGAAGGGGGGTGACTCAGTAATAGAGAAATTTAATCCTTTTTCACCATAAAATGCAAGTGTTATATCAATGTAGCATTATCATACAATATTTGTAGAGTAAATAAACAATGAAAAAATGAGCAATCACACACATACACAATACACTAGTGTTTTACGTGGAAACCCAAAGCGGGAGAAAACCAAAAAATGATTTTTCTTATATGTCTTTAAGAATTACATTCATTGGAAGCACCAACTTCCTTTGTTTTCCAGCTACAACTGGAAGGAGGCTCCAACCCCCTAGTTTCTCAGGCTACAACCTAAGGGAAGCTCCAACTCCCCAATTCTCTGGCTACAACCAGAAGGAGGCTACAACCCCGTATGTTCTCCGGCTACAACCACTTGTCTTGCCCCGTCCAAATGCCCTGATGTAGAAGTAGAATGATGGAACCACTGTCACAATATCACTGTGATATATAAAAACCGGAAGGTGGCAACAACCACCAGTCCTTGCCTTTTCCAATCACCCTTAAGTAGAAGTAGAATGATGGAACCGCTATCACACTATCACTGTGAGATACATTGTTGTAAACCTATACGAATCAACCTGCACCAAACAATCTGTACCAATAACCTGAACCATGCATCAACCTGTACCTCAACCTGTAATCAACCTGTACCATAAACAAGTGTATAAAACATGCACCAACCTATACCAAACAACCTGTAATCAACGTGTACCATAAACAAGTGCATGAACCATGCACCAACCTGTACCTCAACCTGTACCATGAACAAGTGCATCAACCATGCACCAAACTTGTACAAATAACATGTCACAACAACCTGTCCAAACAATCTATCACAACAACCTGTCTCATCAATCTTATCAACTAAATCAGATCTACTCACCAAGATCAATCACCAAGACAAATCTCAAAGATGTGCATCAACCAATCATAACACAACAACTCATAATCATCACCAAGATCAATACGTGCTTCTAATAATATACCAATACCAGTATGCTACATCATCCATAAACCATGTCTCAACAATAATACTAAAAAGTGCCTCCAACCATGTACCAAGTATGTACCAATCATGTATCAACTACTCATCAACTATGAATCATCAAGATGTACCAACATCATCAACTATACACCTCATGTATGTACGAACTCATCAACTACTTGTCTCAACCATGTACCCAACATGTACCTCAACCAAAAACCCTCATCAATTTCATCATCCAAATCTGATTTGTGACTTTGTAATAGACCTGGTGTATAAGATCACATACATGCAAACCTTCCTTAACTTTAACAACAAGAGACTAGAATTTTCATCAAACTTTACTTTAGTCTCACATGACTAACTTTGGATTAGTCAACAACCCTAACTTGAAATAATCATAACTATGTACTTGTAATGAATAAAGATCTAAAAATGGTACACTATGTTCTTCAATGTCTTTTATGCAAATCCTCCAGACTTCACTACTTGGAACCTCTCAGAAAATGAGTTATAGAAAAAAATGGCATACCTTGTTGAATTCTGGCTTATTCTAGAGAGCGAACTTGTAGAGCGTGCCCCACACAAGATGTTTGTTCTATGGATATGAAAATTGTACAAAGAATAGTACCGACTGTACTCTAACCAATAAATTTTGTCTTACTAAATTTTGATTCGTTATGAAGAATTTATGACGTTTTTACCCGAAACACAAGTTTTAGACTAGTTTCAGGACTAGCCACAAACCCTATTTTCCACAGAGTGTAACTCCAAAAATACAACGACCCACTAGCTGAAATTTTTACCACAACTATGTGGATATGTTTCCTCAATGGCCTCCCAATTTCATGGTCTGAATCATTCTAGAAAAAACATTATTGTGAAAATGGTGAGATGACATGTAAATAACATGCTTTAGAAAGCATCATCAAAAAAATTTATCCTCCCTTGAATTTCGGCCTTCTTTACTTCACCTTCCCTCTAAAATTCGGATTAGATATCATTTGGTTACCTCATTCACCTGTAGATATTCAATATTCTCATGTGTGATTAAAATGAGAGATCCTTTCCTCTTATTTATACTTTCATGTAGTTTCCTCAAGGTGTTACCTTTTAACCATCTTAACCCACTTTCCTTATTTTAGGGCTAATACATTTCTAACCACTTGTCCACTTAGTAATTTCTCCATTAACTTTATTATTTAAACAATTTATTTTGTATTCACTTTGAATTATAGTACACTCATCACTTCACTTTATTATTTACCTTCTAAAATCTCTTAAACCACTTTGACCTTTTAGGGCTTCTAGATGACTCATGAAGGTTCTCCAACTTCACATGGCCATAACTCTCTAACCGCGAGGAGTTATGCGACATTCCACATACCACCAGAAATGGAATGACATGTAATATCCATATAGAATAGTCTTACCTGCAAATATATCAAAACTCATACCATTATCCATCAAACAAACTTGGGTCCATTACCCAGACCCGGGTTCTCCAACTTCACATGGCCATAAATCTCTAACCTTGAGGAATTATGTGACGTTCCACATACCACTGGAAATGGCATGACATGTAATACCCATCTAGAATAGTCTTACCTTCAAACATATTAAAACTCATACCATTATACATCAAACAAACTTGGGTCCATTACCCAAACCTTTGTGATACCGGAATTCACTACCAAACTTTCTCCAAGGGTTGACATCAATCACTAAGGGTTGACTTCAATATACAATATCACTCTCCAATGGTTGACATCAATGAAAACCAACAATCCATACCAAATGCACATCAACCTAAGCCAATTGTCTGACACAAACAATCTTCCTGATATTGCAAATGATGTAAATGTATTGATCTAGTGCGTTGTCACGTGTAACACTAGCCACCATGAAGAAATTTGAATTGTCATGTATAAGAGTCAAGTTGAATGAGTTGTTAAAATCAAGTTGTAAAAGGTTAAGTTGTAAAATACGAGTTGCAAAAAGTTGCATAGTTTCACATAGTTGCATGAAGTTTCATAAAGTTGCATTAAGTTTCATAGTTGCATAAACTTTCATAGCTGCACATAGTTGCACATAGTTGCACAAAGTTGCATAAGTTGCATAAGTTGCATAGTTGCACATAGTTGCATAAAGTTGCATAAAGTTGCATAAAGTTGCATAAAGTTGCATAAAGTAACAAGTTTCTATTTTCAATCCCTCTCCTTCTCCTCTCCATGACTTTATAATCAGAGGTCAACCCTCATTCTAGTCATTGATGGTTGTTGTAGTTCTATTTTCTAATGGCCATATATTTGGCTATAGTGGACCAAATTGCACAAAAGAGGGCTCATTGGAAAATATTAAGGCATGCAATCTAATGAAAGGTTATCATGAGGTGAAGATGTCCATATGGAATGCATTAATAGTAGGGATGACATGCATTGTCACATTTAAAACTCACCCAAGCAGTGAGAACATTTGGGGAAAATGGTGCATGGTTTGATTTGTTCAAGAATGAACCTAATGCAATGATGATTGATTGTAATACTGTTTACAACATGGAATAAAACACTATAAATGACTATGGGACACGGTAGAAATTTCAATAAAATTCTTGAACATATGGGAATATCCTAGAAATCATGGGTAAAAATTTATCATCATATCCAATGATGACTTGGAGTATGTGCCTTGGGTAAAATTATCATATCGAATGGGGTGAAGAAGAGACCCTTCCATATATTTAGAAGAGACCCTTGCAAGCCCTCTCCCTTCCTTATGGAGTGTAGGTCCTATCGGTTGAGAACTTAAAGGGTGTCCCTAACAGAGTTCCCACCTAAAGTCCCTAGTGATCAGGGTCCTGTCAATTGAGCTCTCTCTCAGAGATCACATTGGTGAGAATCGATTGGGAGAGGTGAAAACAAATAGTTTAGGAGTATTTTTCTCACATGATTAAACCAAGAAAAATTAGAAACTAAGAAATTATCGATTTTGGTGGCATGATGTCAACCCCTGATCTCTCCACTCCATGATCGCTGACGGGTTTGGCCATATAGGGCTCCTCTGTCTTCGCCATTGTCCAAATTCGCTGGATAGGGCCTCTTTTGACTCTCTCTGTCACTGTCGAGGGGATTTTCTATGCGCACGACTGGGTTTTTCTACTCTGCTAGTCTTGGGAATGGGCGTGATGATTTTTCTAGTGATCTGCAAGTTTGGGAATGGACGCAAGTTTGGTTTTAGTGTTTTTTTATATGAGTTATATGTTTTGTTTTTATTTTTTGTATTTAATATATTATATATTATATATATATATATATATATATATATATATATATATATATATATATATATATAATTAATATCAAACCTTAATATATTTAATATAATTAACATATAACCTTATAAGTACAATCGACTCAAAACTAGTGCAAATAAGGGGAATCAGACAGTTTAATTAAAAAAAATCTTTGTGATGGTCCCTGCGGATGCTGATGCAATGTGATTTTTGCCCAATGCTTTTCACCATGTCAAAGTGAAGAAATTAAACCAAGCACAGGTAAACGCTGGGAGTAACTATGTTGACTTTCTTAAGGTAGCCAACCGCCTTGTCATCTAATTAGTGATGCACATGAATGGATTAACGAGATTTCCACTATCCCTATATACTATATAAAGAAACCAAAACCAAGGGAACATGCTTGGAAAAATCAGTGGGGAACAAAGAACCTGTTGAGCTTGAATCTAGTCTGACTTTATGAAATGACTTGAGAGGTGTAGAATAAGAGGGAGCCATTTTTGGCGCAAGTGAAATTCCACTAATTTTAATGTTATTTTACTTATTCTGTGGGGCAGAGATGGGGAATTGCCCATGTTTTTGGCCATAAGACACATTTCGATGGGTCAAACTGGGTGAAATACATTGTCAGGTGGGGAGTTTTCTTATTCCTTTAATGTTATTTTACTTATTCCTTGAATTCTTGTGGAATAAATGAAGATCTTACAAATAGACGAGAAATTTTGAAGTGGGTGATTGGCTTCTGTCCAAAGATCAAAAAATGATCAGGTTTTATGGAGTGGAAGTCAAACCTTTCATGTTACCTCTCTTGCTAACCCTTCATAAAATGATTAGGCTTTATGGAGTGGAAGTCTAACCTTTCACAATATTAGTGCAGATGTACATAGCTATTTCCTACTAGAGATTCTTGTGATGATGGTTTGAAGTTTGTTCTCCTTCTTTGTGCATTTATTCTCTTGTTTTTATTTTCATTTCATCTGTAACCTATAAGTATCTAATTGGATTTTATGGTTTGGAATTCATCTTGTTTTGATGCTCTAAATAAAAAAGTTAAGTACTTTAATTTCTTCCTGAATTACAATCATAATTCATCTAAATTGGCGCTCTACGTGTAATAAGTTTTTTTCCTCATTCTTATGTTATTAAAACGTTATTTCAACTAAAAATCCTTCATCTATCTCGCCTTTTCTTCCTAGATTTCTCCTTAACCAATCACTTATTGGGTTTTGATAGAATAACCAAAGAATATTTGATTGTTGAATTCTTTGTTTGATTCATGTTTGAGTCCAGAAACCCTTTCATATCATCAATGCATGTGTGTTGTCCTAACATGTCATGGAATTTTAGTACATACAAGCACAAAATGAAAACAAAAACAACATTGGCCCCATTCACATTAATTATTCTCTAAGCTTGTTGTTTGATTGTCGAATTGTTTGTACGAGTGATCATGTTTGAGTCCGGAAACCCTCCCATACCGTCAATGCATGTGTCTAGTCTAACCATGTCAAATTTCAGTCCATACAAGCACAAATTGAAAAAAATTCAACGTTGGCCCCATTCACATTTCATGATTTATATGCACCAGTTTCAAGTACATGGGCATGTGATGCCACCCAAAAAATTGGCCTTGTCTCCCTTCACATTAATTATTCTATAGGCTTGTTTTTTTATTGTGAAATTGTTTGTGTGAGTCATGTTTGAGTATGGAAACCCTCCCATACTATCATTGCATGCATATATTCTAACCATGTCAAATTTCAGTCCATACAAGAACAAATTGAAAAAATTTCAACATTGGCCCCATTCACATGTCATGATTTATATGCACCAGTTTCAAGTACATGATGAGTAGGCGATGCCACCCAAAAATTTGGCCTTGTCACCCATCACATTAATTATTCTATAGGATTTTTGTTTTGTTGTAAAATTGTTTGTGTGAGTCATGTTTGAGTCTATAAACCCTCCCATACTGTCATTGCATGCATCTAGTCTAACCATGTCAAATTTCAGTCCATACAAGCACAAATTGAAAAAATTTCAACATTGGCCCCATTCACATGTCACTTATAAGCATGGTCAAGTACATGAGCAATCGCACCTTATTTTTGGGTTTTGATAGAATAACCAAAGAATATTTGATTTTCGAATTCTTTGTTTGAGTCATGTTTGAGTCCAAAAACTCTCCCATACCGTCAATGCATGTGTGTTGTCCTAACATGTCATGAAATTTCAGCCCATACAAGCACAAATTGAAAACAAAAATCAACATTGGCCCCATTCACATTAATTATTCTATAGGATTTTTTTTTATTATCCAATTGTTTTTTCAAGTCATGTTTGAGTCCATAAATTCTCACATACCATCAATGCATGCGTCTAGTCTAACCATGTCAAATTTCAGTCCATACATGCACAAATTGAAACAAATTCAACATTGGCCCCATTCACATGTCATGATTTATATGCGTCGGTTTCAAGTACATGAGTAGGCGATGCCACCCAAAAAATTGGCCTTGTCTCCCTTCACATTAATTATTCTATAGGATTATTGTTTGATTGTGAAATTGTTTGTGGGAGTCATGTTTGAGTCTGGAAATCCTCCCATACTGTCATTACATGCATCTAGTCTAACCATATGAAATTTCATTCCATACAAGAACAAATTTAAAAAATTTCAACGTTGGCCCCATTCACATGTCATGATTTATATGTGTCGATTTCATGTACATGAGAAAACACACCTTATTTTTAAGTTATTAAATATTATATAATAACGAACTAGGTGAAATAATCATAGTTGTGCATTAACTTTGCTGAGTTTCTCTTAGTTTCGAGAATTATTTAATATTCTCTACTAAACGGGGCCAACCACGTGAAGGTGGAAGCTCATTTGTGCCCCCCCACGTCACTCTCCCCAAAACCCAAAAAAATCTATGCACTATAAAACAAATGAATGCTGTTTTTGTCATAATTAAGAAATGTCTCCTCATTCGGGGTATTGATTTTCCCTTTTGCTATTCTAGAGCTTTCCAATCATGGTCTCCATGCTTCTAACCGATCTCAAAGATGGCAGATAGCCTCTCCCAAGTTCTTCAGGTTCTCCCATCCTTTATACTCGCATATGACCGCAGGATATGACCAAACGCCAAGACAACCACCGCATGAATCCTCCAGAGTGGCAAACCTACGAAGTTAGTGATCCGACGCCACATGCCCTCAATAGTTTTGATGACCCTAATTCACTACGGGACTTCGACATTTGGGATTTTCAAACATTCCCACTCCTTTTTCCTCCAAAGTAATCTGTACTCAGAGTTACATATCGAGTGCCACGTGTCCCTTCGTGATCGACATCCATGAATCACTTCGGATCTTCAGGCTTTGGGAGTCTCAACCTCTCCACACTCGCTTTCTCCCGAAGTGATTTCACCCGAAGTTGATGATATGTCAACATGTGTCTTCCACATATCGACGACTACAAACCACTTCGAATCTTCGGGCTTCGGGATTTTCAACCTCTCCACACTTGCTTTCTCCTAGAGTAATTTCACTCGAAGTCTACGATATGTCGACGCGTTTCTCCCACAGATCGACGACTACAAATCACTTCGGCTCTTCGGGCTTCAGGAGTCTCAACCTCTCCACACTCGCTTTCTCCTAGAGTTATTTCACCCGAAGTCGACGATTTGTCAATGTGTGTCTCCCACATATCGATGACTGCAAATCACTTTGACTCTTTAGGCTTCAGGAGTCTCAACCTCTCCACACTCTCTTTCTTCCGGAGTGCTTTCACCCGAAGTCGATGATCTGTCGACACGTGTCTCCCATAGATTGACGACTGGAAATCACTTTGGCTCTTTGGGCTTCGGGAGTTTCACCTGAAGTCTATGGATTTCTGCCACATATCCTCTCTCTCAGATTGACGACACAGACATAATCCGTTACTCCACGGATTTCCAAAGGAACTCATGACTATATACATAACAACTTTTCTATATCTGATGGTCATGATCAGGCCAATACTGATTTATCCGTTGATAGAAGATTCACGGTGATTGTGGGGCCCCATCGTCCTCACTCTTTATCAGAGAGCTCAATCCCCACAATCTAAAAATTACTTTCCCAACCCAGTCTAATCATGGTCGTTAATTCCCCGCCTCGACGAGATCAATGACGTTGGTGAATTGTAGGCCTTGAACTAGCACGTCCACTAATTTCACCTTCGTTCTTCGCAATAATTCCCCACCTTCGATCTCTGTTCACAGATCGACGGTTCACAGCGATTGCAGAGCCCATTCTTTAAAATCTGGGAAGTGCTCGCCCTACTCTGCCTAATAAAGGTCGCTGATCTTCCATCCCCAATGAGATTAATGACATTGATGAATTGCAGGCCGAGAACTAGCACGTCCATTAATTTCACCTCCACTCTCTGCAATGATTCCCAACCATCGATCTAATCGAGCAACTGGTGTTTGATTCGTTAACTCCAGTGGGTCTTTGAGTCGATATGACGACTGAGATAGGTTTTCCTCCCGATGAATGGTTGAAATTCATCTCCTCTATTAGGTTCTTGACTCATATATGGCTCTTGTTACTCAGGGAGTTCGGGTAACTTTGACTATTGTGAAGTTTGACATTCTATGCATCGAACTCCTGAAACTCCGAAACAATTATGAACTAGCCCCTTTCGGCTTATTGAAGGGTTCCTAGATCCAGGTCACTTGGACCTTCAGATGACTCTCAGGCTATGAGCTCTACTCTTATCTAGGTTTTAGCTAAGGCCATAGGTGCAAGCTCAAGGTATCTCATGCTACTGGTTTGAAGGAAACACTTTCCTAATTCGCACAATCTTAAATTCTGAAACATGGCAAGGTAAGCTCGTGAGGTTACTGAGACGGTAGCAGTGCCATGAGGCTTGCTCCAACTCCAGATTTGTGAGGTAGCTCCTTGGGAAAAACACCTATGGGAGTTAAAATAGAGCATACGATAAAAGAAGAGGCATAAGTTCTTAAGGAAGTCAACTTATATACATATCTTAACCATTTCAATGCAGAAAATATTTATAGATATGTAAATACATGCATGCAACCATTAATTATCAATTCAACACATAGAGTATGAGAACACTTATAAAAAACAGATAACATGAGGCGACTGCTGGAAAGGGTGCTTGTTTACACCCAAACATAGGCTCAGTCACTTCTAGTGGATTTACCACTAGCCACCCCCAAGCTAGACCTCGATGCTTTGAGATTGAATCTCTTCCTCCGACTCAGAAATAGATAGGGATGAAGGTTACTCTCCTTCTCCCATCTCAGTCTCCATTTATCGTGATCAGAACACACTCTTTTCACAGTTCCTCCTCGAATCCCAGAGCTTCCGCTCTCATCTCTGCACTGTTCGCAGATCCCCTTCCCCTGACCCCCATGCTTTCCTTTCTTTCCTTTTCTAGCATGATTGTGTGTGGCCCGATTTCCCAGTCTGTGGTTAGTTCTGGAAGCCTTACAGATGGATGGTCTGCCCCATTCCCTCATGAAATCATAAGGAGGTCTTCCTACCTACCATCCTGATTGTAATTCATTATTGGGTCAGAGGTTTGTTCTTATCCTGAGTAATTAAATACAAAAAAGTACTGGTTCGATGGAGGTTAATGCAACCATTCCTGGTCCCCTCCACCATGTCTTTCATAGAATTTGTGGTCTCTCTTAGCACATCCCCTTTCCAACAATCATGCAACACGTATCCATTTTCTATTAAAATAACATAATTTACATTCATTGACCTTTCATACAAAGGTCCATCAAATCAAACATTCACACCTTTGAGTTTGCCATAGTTCCTTGACCAATATAGTTATATTTACAACTGGGGGAAACATGGTATTAGAATTCTCTCCCCCTTAAAGGAACATTGTCCTTGATGTTCTATCTTTCAACATGATATGTATATACAGGAATAAGAAAAATCAGATATGCCTGTCTCATGGCATCCTCCACTTCCCATGTAGCCTCATCTGGGCCAAAGTGTTTCCACTGCACCTTGACCTGTGCAATGGTTCAGTTCCTAAGTGAGACTTCCTTCCCATCTAGTATGCATTGAGGTTTTGGCATGAATTATCCCTCCATCTCCACCTGGATCACATACCAGTCAATTATATGATTAGAATAATTGATGGGTGTTCTATATGCACTAAAAACACACTAAAAACCCTCAATTAAATTGTCAACCCGGGGTAAGTAAACTTAGATTTGTAGCAAAATATATGCCAAGGTAGAAGGATTGGTAGTAGTATAGTCTAACTAAGGAAGTGGCTATCTATGGGATAATATATTCAAGCAAAGCTATCTAATGAGAAAACTCTACCAAGCAACTTTAAACTATGAAACCTAAGTACTTTTGAACCAATGATCAATGGATAGTTCTAGGAAAGTAAATGAAAAACCCTACAAAGCAAACTAACTGATCATGACAATAAGAAAAAACAAACTATTTAAGCATAAAAACAAACAAATAGCAATAGAAAACTACTTTACCAGTCTATTTGAATTCAATTAACAACTATCCTGTGAAAGCAAGCAACTATACTATCAAAGCAAGAATAGACAAGTAAGAAATTAACCTATTAAAGAAAGTAAACAACTAACCAACCTAGGATAACTTCTACAGCAAGTAAACTAATAAAAACTACTCAATAAGCAATTAACTAAGCTAAGAGACAAGTGAATTCTATTCTTAAATTAAACTTCACAACTACTTCTAATTTACAAAAGGAAATCTACTAAATTGAAAGCAAAGAGTAATTAACAACTAATCCTTAATCTCTGATACACAAACTAATCTTTAATCTATCAAAGCAAAAGACTATCTATCCTACAAAAGCAAGAAAGCTATTTTCTGATCTATGAAAGCAAGAAACTATCTTTTAACCTATGAAAGCTCAAATATAGTGTTGATGATTGTGTGAATGTCTCCGGTGTCTTATAATATCACGATGGCACTTAACAATGAAAGATAATTCAAGAGGGATAAACTCAATATTGATTTCAATAGCAAAGTGAAAGGTGTGAATTAAACAATCCAATGAGAACTTAGCCATTACAAAAACAACACTAATTACCCTGCATACTCATATGATTATTACTCATGCATTAATCATCAACAGTATAACGATATTATAAAATTCAATTGCACTCTATAATATGTAAGCAAACTCATAACTAAATTCAATCATTAACTAAAAATTGGAATTGCAACCTAAATCTAGGAAAAAAATTGCATAAAGTAAAACTAAGCTAGACCTATTTCAACAATTCAAATTGCAAAAAGGAAAATGCTTGTAAACAGAAATTTAAACATGATTTTAGCATATAACAAGTAAACTGATAAGCAAATTAATCGACAACTAGTTAAGAAAAATCTAAATAAAAATTGAATAAGCAATCTACAATTGAAAACTAGAACTAATACTATCCATCCATCGAAGCCTTGTTAAAGAAAACATAAACTAAAATTCTATTCGAAACTCTGTTTTTAAAAGCATAAAGAAAATACAATCTACTATTTAATCACACATGGGGTTAGTGTTTAAGTTTGTAAACTTGTCCCTACTAACTACAAATTCAGTACATATTGACAAAATCCTTCATACTAACCTGCAAAAATAAACTAAAACAGTTAAACTATAACATCAAATTATATAACACAAAAATAAAATAGCAATTCATGTACAAGAAATAAAATAAAAGACATCTAAGCTATGGAATTCATAAATAAACTCATAGAACAGTTACCAGACTGCTGGTGGCCCCCCTAGCAAGTTGTGGTCACTTCTCAAATGCACACCACGAACTCAACAAAGCAATTTCACCATTAAAACTCAAAAACACAGTCTTATATAATTCTGGCAAATAAAAATGGAAAAACAGAGAAAAATCGTATTTGTCTCTAAAACACTACTTATTCTACTACTTAACTATTGTATGACCACTACGGTGGTATTTATAGGCTTTACAGACTGAGAGGTCGACCATTGGAGGGTCGAACCTCTTCTAAAAAAAGTAAATTACATTAATGGTTCCCTAACTACTGAAATGGAGCGAGCCAATAATTGCCCTGCTTAACAACCCAAACCAAGTCGTCAAGAGTTCAGTAGCTGGAGGGGGCAAGCACGAGAAAAACCCATGTTCCTGATTTGCCCATCACTGGCTGCCAATACCATAACCACCAAATCGCCTATTGTTTTTGTGCAGGATGGAGTGTCGGACCGGGTATCGGATTGAGTACCAGATGGAGTGCCGAAAGCAAAAACATGTTGCAATTTTGCCCTGTAACACCAAAAAATGTGAATTAGATCTCTGGAAACATAAAATCATATTGAATCATACTCAATATCATCATAAAACACAAATTATGCATACCTGGTGTGGATCATAGCATTTTGGCACAAAATCCCTTCAAAAACTTCTCCAAAACATGATAACGCATATATACATTCGACAAAAGTATCTAATAGACGTCATAAAACTGATCATATCTCAGGCTCAACATTACCCCCACACTTACAATTTTGCAGGTCCCACTGTAAACAAAAATAAATTACCCCTCGTGACTAATCTTGCTGAGGAGGATCAACTTTGGAAGCTTCTCCTTCTTGCTGTGAAGACTTTGCCTTATGCCTCTTGTGTCGCTTCAGTTGTGCTCTTAGGCTGCGGTTGGATTTGGTCATCTCATCAACCAACCATTGAAAGGAGTTTACCTTTGCTTGGAGGACTGCATTATCATGATGAAGGTGTGTGTCTATTGTCTTCCTCTCTTCCAACTTTTGGATAAGCTGAAAATTCTCTTTTTGTAGCTTCTCAATGGCTGGGGCAGAATCAATGATCTCGGAGGAAGGCTTAGATCCTTTGAGAGATGTGGACAATCTATCATTCTTAGGATCTAGATAGGCATTGGTGAAGTAGGAGTAATAGGGGATTGATAAGGAGAGGCAGGCTCTGACTTTGTCTTTCTTTGTGGCTCTAATCCATCCACAAAAGCTTCCCTAAGTCTCTTGTGAGGGCTCTCAAGATCGGAGGACACTTGGATAGGATCCGAAGCAGGCAGGGGTTTTTCATAAGGTTTTGTTCTTGTGATCTGGGTACTCTTTCAAAAGGGTCCTTTATTAAATCGATTGGCTCCCCTCCTATTTGTGGGAAATATGGGAAAGTCTTGTTGAATCACTTCTTGGATATTTTTAGGTGTGGGATCAAGAGAGATTTAAGGCATCGATGGGTTAACAATAGGCTTATTTTGATCTTTACTCTTGGTCTTTTTACCCGATGAGGAAGCAGGGATGTCAACAAGATTTTTGTATTGTTCCAGTAAAGAAATGGTTTGTGCAAGGGGGTTTGGAGTTCTTGGAGAGTGGGGCTTGGATGGAGAGATAGTCCTTAGGCCAAGTGGCTTTTTGCTGGTCTTAATTGTCAAGTGAGGGTTTGCAAATTGATAGATAAATGCATCCCAAGTTTGCCCCTGTTTCTCTAATTCGGCTAGAAAAAGGAGTTTGATTAAGCCATGGTGAAAGAGGCTATTGTGGGGATTAGTTACATTCTTCCTCACTTGAGAGGACATCTTTTCCAAGCTCTTTAGAAAGTAGAAGGGAAAATTCAAAGGTTTTTTGAACTGAAAATGAGCTAGCAATCTGAAATGACAGGCTTTGAAAGTGGAATATCTACCTTCGCATGTGATCAATATAGTGATAATGATGAGAGGGTTGATCAATTCCTCTTTTATCCATTCCCTAGAATATCCTTTTTCTCTTGAAATATTCTGGAATTCGTGCTTAAAAACCCTGTTATAACTTGAGCACAACAACTGGTGGTTTTTGAACCATCTATCTCCCATTCTTGGATGCTTCGTGGCTGCAACAATGGAATATTCTAAGACCTAAAAGGAAAGAGACCCCACGTGCACTGTCTTCCCATCGAAACCAAGGGAAAATTGCATGGAGAGGCCATCATTGTGGCCCTGCAAGTTAGATAAAAATGGCCCCAGCCTGCGCGCAAAAACACGTCTTTGCATTGTGCAAATTCAGGAATGGCAAAACGATCTGCATAAGAAGAGGGTTCATACCTCTTGGGAATTGTGATGAGGTGAAGAGATGGATAGAGGCGAAATTCACCAAGAGAGGGTGTGATCAGGCCAAGGGATGGCACAAATTGAGCATGAGCCGAACATGATTTGAACAGGGGAAGAAATGACAGAGGCTGAGCGCGATTTCTTAACATAGGGAAAGGCAAATAGAAAGGGTGAATTGGGATAATAGGTTACCCAACCCATATTTGAATGCTACTATGGTGGAATTGGTTACACACATGCACGTACGAGTTGCCATGTGTGGGAAATTTCAAATTCAAAGGCATGTTTTTGGGGGCAAGCTTAATGATGCATAGTTAGATCAATGTCCAAGTCTTTTGACTTGGACATTTGATCATGAACACGTCTAAAGTTTGCATCCTCACTCTCAATTGCCTGCAACCAATTCAATTAAATGTCATTGAATCCTTGTTACCTGGAATTGTGGACAATTACTAGTGTGTGAATTCATATGGCACTTCGTTCGACACCTCATACAACACTTCTGTTTTAAAACAAATTTTTTATCTCCTGTAGTGGATAGGCATGTTTTTGACAATCACAGTGGTTAAGAGCAGAGGCAGAATGATCCTTTGTTGTTGATTTTTTCATCATTCTCACTCAGTCCTCTTGCATAGGACATAAAGCCTACAATGAACAGGTTATAGCAAGCATAAGACATGTATTTTCAATCCTACAATGTACAACTTGTAATGAGAAATAAGTATATGTTCAACAATTTATAACACATAAGAGTTTAACACTTCAAAAATAAAATGACTATTAATGTAATAACTTGTATCATGGAAATAATACAAAAATTCTTGCAAAGATTTATTTCTCCAGGCAATGATCATTTATCAGCTCATGAACCCCTCCCCCAGACCTAAGTATTGTGACACCTCACAATCAAAAGTATAGGAAACCATTCAGTTCCCCCAATAGCCGTAGATTTATAGCATGTCAAGTGTAAAGATAAATTTCATAGATTGTTCTGACGAGACGATTAGAAGATGGCCCCACCTATAGGATAAGAGATCCTATACATAGATAAGAAGAGGTAGGCAAGAGAGTTTCAAAATAGTCTTAGAGTTAGTTCCCAATGGCAAGTTTATGGAGTTCATTAACCTTAGCTTAACCATGCATACTTCATGTCAGCTTTGTCTGCAAGTAATGTCGTACATCAGGACAAGTTTAAATTTATTATTTATTTTTTGTCATATTACCATCCTCGCTAGGTAGAATGCCCCATTTCTAGCAAGCCTGTTCAATACTCTGACGGGTTTACCTAGTCATACCATAGGCTAGTACCCACTGCCAACATACTTGTTCAGTATCTTGGCGGGTTAGCCTCTTACACCCTCAGAGACTGGCCCTCCATCTTTTAATATTTTAGTATAAGATTTCTTTATGCAAGAAGATGGGGGGACAACTCTGAAAACAACTTTTTCTTTCTTTTTTTAATTGGGATGGCATTTATGTTAGATGATGACTTTCCATTATATTATTTAGTGATTGTCCCGATGTAAGGGGTACTTAAGCAGATGTGGCCGATCTAAAGATATGATATAATCAAGCTATTTAGTGTGTAGTGGATGGTACCATTGAGAAAGAGCAGAAAGGTATCTCTATGCTCAACTCACTTTCTTCTTTTGTAGTTATTGTGATGTTTCCATGACTAACCGCTAATTAGACCTCCTTGTTACTCTTTGATAAAGACACTTTAGTCACATACTTAGGTTTCTTGGAAAAACTGTATGAGAGACCTCTAGGCTTGATAGTTATGGTATCACTTCCTTATACAGTGGTGAAGAGTTTCAAGAGCAACTTCTTTGGAATGCCTTAAGAAAATAATTCTTTTTGCAAAAATATGGCTAATTACAGTAAGTCAATATTCATTTGATGCTTAGCAGACAACAAAATTCAAGTGTAACAATGTTTTGAAGAAAAAATCCTTCTTTTATATTTCCTTGAAACTGTCTACTCCTTGTGAAATAAATACTTACAAAAATCTCTAGAATTGCCTTATTAACAAAATTCAAAAAAACTGTTTACATATGTACAATAGAAAATTCAGAAAACTTTTCAAGAACAAGGGGGGAATTTCCCATCTACTAAGGCTAATTCCTTGTCCATTGACATGACCTATAGAAAATCCTCTTTGGAAATGGGCTTATGATAAAATTTGAGTCGGTGTCCATTTACTACAAAGGAGACTTGTCCATAGTCAATTGTTTTAATTTTTACAGCTCCATTGTCATATACAGTTTCTACCTCGTAAGGGCCCAACCACCAGGTGGTGAGTTTGTCTTTAAAGGTTTTGAATCGAGAATCAAACAATAGAGCCCAATGACCAGGTTGGAAGTGTTTATTCTTAATAAAGTTTTCATGCCACTTGATCCTCTGTTTTTGGACTAATATTGTCCGTTGGATGGCATCTTGCCTGATTTCATCCAACTCATTCAATTGTAGGGCTTGTTTATTCTGAGCCTCATTTAATTTCAATCTCAATTCTACGGAAATATGGAAGGTCCTTACTTTGAATTCTATTGGTAGAAGTACTTGTTTCCCGTACACTAGCTCATAAGGGGTATGCCAATTGATGTTCCTCCAGGTGGTCCGATATGCCCACAAAGCCTCTGGAAGCCTATCAGCCCAATCCCAGTGATGTAATTGAACAGTCTTGGTCAATATAGCTTCCAGGACTTTGTTTGTAGATTCTACCTAACCATTGCCTTGCGGGCAATATGGAGAATATTTACAGTGTTTAATCCCATATTTCTCTGTTAGCTCTCTCATCAGCTTGGAAGTGAATTGAGTGCCTTGGTCTGTAACAATTTCACGAGGGACATCAAAGTGGGCAAATATTTCTTCATAGATGAATTCGACAACAGACTTTTTTGTAGCCCTGAATAGGGATTTTGCCTCTACCCACTTGGTGACATAGTCCGTACAAACCAAAATATAGTTCTTCTTACGGGACATGGTGAAATTGGTCCTACAAAGTCAAGGGCCCATTTTTTGAAGGGTTCTATCATAACTTGGGCACGCAAAGGAATTTCTTCGACTGACATAGGTCTTCCTATCCTTTGGAAACTATCAAAACTTCTCACATACTTGGCAACATCTTTGAAAATGCTAGGCCAATAGTAACCCGAATGTAGTACCTTATATGTTGTACGTTTGTCAGAAAAATGACCACCACATGGTCCGTCATGACAACTTCGTAGTATTTATGGTACCTCATCCTCTCAGACACATATACGAATAATCAAATCAGGAATTATGTGAAAAAAGTCATGACCAACCCAAGAGTAATTAGCACTATGTGTAATAATTTTACACTTTTCATGAGGTGACAAATGAGACGGTAACTTCCTAGTAGCCAAATAATTTTCCATATTTGCAAACCACAGGGTATTGACAGAGAGGGAAAAAAGGTGCTTGTCTGAGAAAATATCATCTACATGGATATCATCATCCTCATTTTTTATTCGGGAAATAAAATAAGCTACCACATTATCCTTTCCAGGTCGGTCAAGCACGGTGATATTAAATTCTTGTAATAAAACCTAGTCACTCGACCATTAGTTATGTGTTTATTCATGATAAATCTAATGGCGGAATGATCTGTATGCACAAATACTTCATAACCTGTAATGTAATGACGAAACTTGTTAATATCATGAACAAATACCAATAATTCCTTCTTGGTAACTGTGTAGATTAACTCGACAGGGGACAAGTTCTTGCTCACAAAATAAATGGCATAAGACTGTTGGTCCTCTTTCTGCCCTAATAGTCCTCCTATTGCGGTGTCGGAGGAATCAATGGATATATGAAATGGGAGAGTCCAATTGGGCCATCTAATAACTGGTGCCATAGACAACTTAGATTTCAGGGTTTCAAAGGCAATTTGACACTGCTCAGTCCAGACAAAATCATCATCTTTTATTAACAATCCAAACATAGGTGCAACAATCTTTGTAAAATTTTCAATAAACCGTCGGTAGTATTTGACATGTCCAAGAAATATTCTCACCTCTTTCTAAGTCTTGGGGGGTGGAATTCTAACGATGACCTCAATATTTGCAGGATCGACTTTTATTCCTTCATATGAAACATGATGTCCTAGAACCACTCCTTCAGTTACCAACATTTTACATTTTTCATGACTTAGAGATAGGTTCATTTCTTGGCATCCGATGAGGACTTTTTCTAAGTTGTCTAAGGCTTCTTGGTAATTGTTTACATAAATTGTGAAGTCATCCATGTATACCTCCACAAAATCATGAATAATATCTTCAAATATCCCTAGTACTGCTCGTTGAAATGTAGCATGAGCGTTAAATAATCCAAATGGTAAGACCCTATAGGCATAGGTTCCCCAAGGACAAGTAAAGGTAGTCTTGTCCTGGTCCTCAGGGGCTATAAGAAACTAATTGTACCCATCTAAAAAGGAAAAATACTTCTTTCCAAACAAGGTATCCAGAACTTGGTCAATGAAAGGAAGAGGAAAGTAGTCTTTCAGAGTGGCTTTGTTGAGTTCCTAGAAATAAACAAAAATTCTCCATTTCCCGATCACTTTCTTTGGAACCACTACAAGCGGGGATACCCACTTACTATTGGAGATGGGATAAATAAATCCGACATTTAACAACTTTTGGATCTCCTCCTTGACTATATATTTGAGTGTTGGGTTCATCCTTCTCTGGGGTTTCCTAACAAGTGTTACTTCCCCCTGGGTATATATTTGATGGATGCATGTGTCAGGGTGTATACCCTTGATGTCAATGTATTCACAGGAAAATGCTTGTGATTGTTCTTTAAGGATATTTACTAATTGTTTCTGTTGGTCAGCATCTAGCCCAGAGTTTATATGTAGAAATTTTCTTGGACTAATCTCATAGGGCATAGTATAAGACATGGAAGACTCATCTATCTCGAATATAAAAGATGTCGAAAAAAAATGGATGGGTCCAATTTTTCCTGAAATTATTCCCCAAACATGTAATCAAATTGGGGAAAAGACTGTGGAAAATCCACACATGTGATAGCAGAAATAAATTGGTTTAGCACATTTTCTGTTGTGTTCTCCTGAAGTTCCCATGCATGGTCACTTGGCAATACAGGTTCTTCCCAATCCTCATTCTCATATGGACACTCAAGACACCATATATTTTCCATGATAGGTTGAGCTAGAGGGTAGATGGTGAGCTTCTAGATAGAAATCCCGTTTGAGATGGTCATTTCTCCCTCTCTACAACCAATAAATGCATTGGTTGTGGCTAACCAAGGTCTTCCAAAAATGACGGGATGGCCTTTGGTAGGGTCGTTTGAGTGAATGACAAGAAAATCTACTGGGTATTCCCATGAGGCTAAAGTAGCCATGATATCATATAAAATTCCTTCAGGTGTAACCCTAGTCTTATCTGCTAATTCCAAAATGGTTGGGATAGGCCTAAAAAGAGGTTGTAACTGTAACTGATCCAAGGTAGTAGCGGTCATAACATTGATGGCTGCTACTAAGTCTATGAGAGTATTCCCAATGGAGACCTCATTAATGGTTATGGTCACTACGGGGTTTCCAGGGTTCCCATATTTTGCTAGCTTTGGTTGCTCTGATATGAATTCAGAAAGATCTCCTATCCAGTGTACTGTAGGAGGGTCCTTCTGCTTCCTACCTGGCTTCTTAATACACAATTATTTGACTACCTTACTGTATATTGGAATGTCTTTAATGGATTGAAGCAGGGGAATCTTGACACAAATATTCTTCAATTCATTCAAGATGTCAAATTCCGGTCGAGTGGTAGGTTTCTCTATTACCAATCTGTCTGGATAAGGAGGGGCCTCCATGATTTGTGAAGGATTATTTTGGGGAAGCTTAGGTCCTTGGTTCTTCGGGATAATAACATCTTCCCACCTAGTGTCATCCATGGTTTGTTTGGTGGTTTCTTCTTCTTCTTCTTCCTGGATGACTACTGAAGGTCTCTGCCTATCTAGAACTTTTCTCGATCTTAGTTGGATTTCCTGTAATGGAACTAGAGTAATAACATATGTCAGGAAGGAATGCATCTCAACATTATGAAGAGGTTGAGGGGGATTGTTATTAGTATTGGGCACTGGCTGTGCCAGTAATAATGTCAGTCTTGGGGAGCTTTCATTCTGATATTGTAGCAGTTTTTGTTGTGGAATAGGAGGTAAAGGTGGTGGAACAAAACCTGGCAGAAGTCATGGAGTGTTTGGTGGGAACTGAGGATAATGATGGTTGGACATAGGGATAGGTGGAGATTTAGGGTTTCCTTGATTATGTCCTCCTCTCCATCCTTGAAACAAAGGATGTTGGTACTAATTAGACCAATTTTTCCAACTTGGTGAGTTCCAATGTTGTTTTTGTTGGTAATAGGGTGGAACTTGAGATTGTAGATCTGGGTATGTGGGTTGGTTCCTAGGATGCCATGGCCTCCTAGGTGCATAAAAGGACTCCCCAAGATCTCCACTCCTATAGATGGCTAGTAAACCGGGAAATGCTGGACATTTCTTAGTTGAGTGGTCATCCGTGCAGAAGCCACAAACTGATATGTTATCTAATGGGCATTCCCTTGAGGAATGCTTCCTTCTACATCTTGGGCAATATATGCTCATTGCGACATTTTCCTCCTCCCGTTTCTTTTTAATTTTGAGGGTGTCCAAATGGGAACCTATTGTGCTTAAGATGTATGTATTGAAGTTCTCTAAAAGATTCCCTATCTTTTCTCTCGTGATACCACCTGAACTAACTAGTTTTAAGCTTCTATTATAATGGTCCAAAACATTCTTTCCTGTTTTGGCTCTACTCCTTGAGTAATTTTTACACATTTCACATATTTTGGAAAATGGTTTATGGGAGATGTCACCTAATGCCATCAGGTTAAGCATCTCTAGATATTCTTCTCAAATTCCCTTAAGGAAAAGAGCCCTAACTGCATCCTCTAGGAGGTCATGGTATTTTGACTTCTGGGAGATATAACCAAATATTTCCATATAATATTCAAGGGTCTCGTCTTCTAACTGTTGGATTTTAAAGATGTCATTACGAGACTCTTTGGTCTTGCAATAGTCTTGGTACTTCTTAAGAAAGATTTCCTTCATGACTTCCCAAGACCTAATGCTGGATTCTCCCAACCCCATGAACCATCTTAGTGCATAGTCTTTGAGGGTGGTAGGAAAGAGTTTTAGTTTCTGGGAATCTTGTACGTAGTTGTAGATCCTACACAAGATGACAAATTCAAATAGGAAGGTGTTTGGATCTTCACTGTTTTTACCATAAAAGGTAGGCAGTGCTGAGAGAGGAATATTCTTCATGTTGACATTTGGAGTGGTGTCCAAAATTGAAAACCTGAAGGTAGTTTCAGTTTGGTTTCCAATTTCTTCTTCCTCCCTGTGTCTTACATTGTTATGATCCTCCTGATCATCCATGTTGGTTTTATTTCCAAAAAGAGAGTACCTAGGTGGTTTTATCTTTGAAGAGAACAAGGTTTCTCTTTGATGGAAAGGTCTTCCTACTGATTGGATATCTGGGACTCTACTCTAGCCGATTGAGATTATTGGTGCCAAATTTTCTATGTCAATTTGAGAGATAATTACATTGGTTGAACTACCAAACAAATTATTCACTTGTTCAGGGTCTATGATATCCTCAAAGTTAGGATCTCCTAGTGGTGGTGTAAAAGAAAGGGTTGTATTGTTTGGCTTTGTAGAAGGATCAAGTGGTCTTTCCTCCTGTCCCAATTTGATTGATGCTTCAATTTCTTGTTCTATAGTGCTCGCTATGTTAGTTTCTTCAGAGAATTCTTTAGCTCTTTGAGTTGAGCTAGCTCCTGTTTTTCGGTATCGGTCTATGGAGCTTATGAGTGGAACGTTCCTTCCCTCAAAAAGATCAGAAGGAACCTTGGTTGAAAGGTCTGATTTAGATTTAATGTATCTCCCTTTTGGGTCTCTAGGTCTATTCATGAAAGTAAACAAAATAAAAAAGAAAAATATACCATTGGGTTTCTAGGTCTATTCATGAAAGTAAACAAAAACAAAAGGAAAAAAACTACCATTGGGTTTGGGGGAGCCTGCAATAGCAGATGCGCAGGTTCTTACCTCTCATCTTAAAGTTCCCCTGCCACCAATCTAATGCTAAGGTTTAAAAATGGTATATTTCCTAATTTCTTACCTTGAGACAACTCCCCGACAATGACACCAAAAATGATGGGTGTTCTATATGCACTAAAAACCCTCATTTAAATTGTCAACACGGGGTAAGTAAACTTAGAGTTGTAGAAAAATATATGCCAAGGTAGAAGGATTGGTAATAGTATAGTATAACTAAGGAAGTGGCTATCTAAGGGATAATCTATTCAAGCAAAGCTATCTAATAAGAAAACCTTACTAAGAAACTTTAAACTATGCAACCTAAGTACTTTTGAACCAAGGATCAATGTATATTTCTAGGAAAGCAAATGAAAAACCCTACGAAGCAAACTAACTGATCATGACAATAAGAAAAAGCAAACTATTTAAGCATAACAACAAACAAATAGCAATAGAAAACTACTTTAACTAGTCTATTTGAATTCAATTAACAACTATCTTGTGAAAGCAACCATTTATATTATCAAAGCAAGAATAGACAAGTAAGCAATTAACCTATTAAAGCAAGTAAACAACTAACTAACCTAGGATAACTTCTACAACAAGTAAACTAATAAAAACTACTCAATAAGCAATTAACTAAGCTAAGATACAAGTGAACTCTATTCTTAAATTAAACTTCACAAATACCTCTAATTTACAAAAGGAAATCTACTAAATTGAAAGCAAAGAGTAATTAACAACTAATCCTTAATCTATGATACACAAACTAATCTTTAATCTATCAAAGCAAAAGACTATCTATCCTACAAAAGTAAGAAAGCTATTTTCTGATCTATGAAAGAAATAAACTATCTTTTAACCTATGAAATCTCAAATATAGTGTTGATGATTGTGTGAATGTTTCCAGTGTCTTATAATATCACGTTGGCACTTGACAATGAAAGATAATTCAAGAGGGATAAAATCGATATTGATTTCAATAGCAAAGTGAAAGGTGTGAATCAAGCAATCCAGTGAGAACTTATCCATTACGGAAACAACATCAATTACCCTGCATACTCATATGATTATTACTCATGCATTAATCATCAACAGTATAACGGGATTATAAAATTCAATTGCACTCTATACTATGTAAGCAAACTCATAACTAAATTCAATCATTAACTAAAAATTGGAATTGCAACCTAAATCTAGGAAAGAAATTGCATAAAGTAAAACTAAGCTAGACCTATTTCAACAATTCAAATTGCAAAAAGGAAAATGCTTGTAAACATAAATTTAAACATGATTCTAGCATATAACAAGTAAAGTAATGAGCAAATTAATCGACAACTAGTTAAGAAAAATCTAAATAAAAATTGAATAAGCAATCTACAATTGAAAACTAGAACTAATACTATCCATCCATCGAAGCCTTTTTAAATAAAACATAAACTAAAATTCTATTCTAAACTCTGTTTTTAAAAGCATAAAGAAAATACAATCTACTATTTAATCACACATGGGGTTAGTATTTAAGTTTTCAAACTCGTTCCTACTAACTACAAAGTCAATGCATATTGAAAAAATCCTTGATATTAACCTGCAAAAAGAAACTAAAACAATTAAACTATAACAACAAATTATATAACAAAGAAATAAAATAGCAATTCATGTACAGGAAATAAAATAAAAGACATCTAAGCTATGGAATTCATAAATAAACTCATATAACAATTACCAGACTATTGGTGCCCCCCCTAGAAAGTCGTGGTCACTTCTCAAATTCACACCGTGAACTCAGCAAAGCGATTTCACCATTAAAACTCAAAAACACAGTCTTATATAATTCTGGCAAATAAAAATGGAAAAATAGAGGAAAATCGTATTTGTCTCTAACACACTACTTCTTCTACTACTTAACTATTGTATGACCACCACATTGGTATTTATAGGCTTTACAGACTGAGAGTTCGACCATTGGAGGGTTGAACCTCTTCTAAAAATAGTAAATTACATTAATGGTGCCCTAACTGCCGAAATGGAGTGAGCCAATAATCGCTCTGCTTAACAACCCAAATCGAGTCGTCAAGAGTTCAGTAGCTGGAGGGGGCAAGCACGAGAAAAACCCATGTTCCTTATTTTCCCATCATTGGCCGCCAATACCATAATCACCAAATCACCCATCGTTTTTGTGCAGGACAGAGTGCC